>JBBJLR010000087.1:23790389-23834412 GCA_037577145.1 Brachypetersius gabonensis
TGTGTGTGTGTGTGTGTGTGTGTGTGTGTGTATGAGTGTGTGTGTGTGTGTTTATTATTTATTCATAATGAACTGAATAAAAAATAAATACAAAAGCCACCTATTTAGCAATTGAAGGTGGGGTCACAAGGACACGTAGCATTCACAGCGCTTTGTATTTGGTCATATAAATTATATCATTTAATTAACATGTATGACTTTGGTTGTTGAAGAAGTAATATAGAAGGAACTCAAACGTTAACACACTGCAAAAAATCATGGCTCACCATGATGACAGTTCTGAAAATAGAAAATGTATCTTTACAAGCGAAATTATCTTAGGTCTAGAGATTTGATTGGGGCATGACACTTATGACAGTATTATTATTATTCTCTGTCTACTTGTGCAATCTTGTCCTTTAAATGACACACTATTATGAATATTGCTTATTATAATGCAGGACATGCCACACTCATACCCGGGTTAAAAAGAGCTATTCTTATTGAGACTGCCCCTGAAATAGTGTGGAATATTTGTCATATTTGTCTGTTCGATTAGAAATCACACTGAACCTCAAAAGTCTCAACCAGTAACATTCTGCTGACATGTTGCTGAGAACCATGTGAGTCATAACCTGTCCTGGAGGAATGTCCTTCTCCTAGAACTGCAGTCAGATAACATGTGTTTAAAAATGTTGGCAGCAACTCTAAACTCAGGAACAAGAGAACTTTCCTTTGACCTCTTGACAAATGATGCTTGTTCTGTTGTCATGGTGAGTCAGCAGACAAATTTAACCTAAATGTAAAAGAGGATCTGATTTTAAAGGAGACATTATCAGTTTAGTTAAAGCCAAAATGTTATGCACTGGTCAGTCATAACATTATAACCACCTGACCACTTCGTTGTTGGGCCCCCCTTGTGCAACCTGTAAATTGTGAGTTGGGGTCTCCACGGATTGACCTTCTTTGCACAGCACATCTGACAGATGCTCAATGGAATTGAGATCTAGGGAATCTGGAGGCATTGAACTCTCTGTCATATTCTCAAACCATGCAATTTTTGTCAGTGTGACAGGGCACATTATCCTGCTGCCATCAGAGAGTACTGTTGCCATGATGGAGTGTCCTTAGTCTTCAACAATGTTTAGGAAGGTGCTATGAATCAAAGTAACTTCAGTGACGGGTGATCTATCATTTTTTCTTTCATATACAGCATTCTTTTTTAGTCATTTGTGCCACATTAGCTCTTCTTGAGGGATCAGACTTCATACACATCAAGCAGGCAGCATGCTTTTGACCCTGTTGCCAGTTCAGTTGTTTTCATTAGTTCAAGTCGCCTAATTATCCCGATCTGTCTCTTGCCAAAGTCGCTCAGATGCTTATGACTGTCCATTTACCTGCATCCAACACATCAACTTCAAGAACTCATTGTTCACTTTCTGTCTAATATATCCCATCCCTTCACAGGTGCTGAGATAACCAAAGTAAGCTCTCAGTGGCTTTAATATCATCACTGTGTGTTTGGTCCAGGTGATTGGTGTAATATGTTTTACTCTATTAATAGATAAAAAGAATATTCAGGTGAAGTAAAGTGATTTCTTCCCCCCCAAAAAATCCAATTATTGTGTAGAAATAAAATACAATTAACACTTAAATCTGACCTTTTGAGGCACCCTTAAGGTCTTAGGAACTTTTACAAGGCCAATTTACTATTTTACCATATCAATATGAGACAGCATGCAGGCCAGTAACCCGTAGTTATTCATCAACTTTGCAAATCTGTTTATTACACAAATAAAATGAGACAAAAGTCGGGTAGCCTTCATGATAGATATACTCACTGGCTACTTTACACCTACCTCATATCTTCTGTTCCATTGCTACTTTTCTCAGAATGCACTTCCTGATTTTACAATTACAGTTTGTAGCAGCGCAATACAGACTAGCATGACAGTCTGATGTTAGTGTGACTGCTGTGCTAAGAATGATCCACCATTAGTGGTGGTCATGTGGGGGGGTCCTGAGCAGGAAGTCCAACAAACGATACAGCCTTTAACTATAAACTACAAAGTACACATTTATGGTCAGTAGAGCTGAAATAGATAGAAGGCAGGTGAACCCAATAAAGAGACCAACCAGTGCACATACGATTGCTTTAAAGTATAAATTTTATTTCTTCAGCACTGAATTTCACACATTAACACATCAAGCATATTTTCAGCAACCTTAAAAAGACACAATCATTTTTGTTTAGTCACTTGAATGATTCTGACAAATCTTGAAAAGGACAGATTTAAATTCATCCTTTAATATAATTGGCTTTGGAATGTATACCTTTTATCTTTATCATGATCGCTAAATGCTAAGCTAACAGAGAAACGAATAGAGGCACTGTATTTTGAGATGCCACAGTGGATCTCAGTATCTGGATGGCTTATTACATTCTATTTGATTTAAAAGAGCAGACACTTACTTAACTAAAGTCATTAGATAGCTCATTTTAATTTAGCGGAGCACTGTGTCTGCATTATTCATTTGATCTGAGTGTTTATTTGATCTGAGTGAATATTTTATTTTTTTCCAGTTTTATAATGTCAGAATGACGATAGATTAGTGTGCGCTGTGTTACTGTAAGCAATGTGTTTCCTGCAAAATGCACATTTTCATTCTGTGCAAACAAGATAGTTCTTCTCTTGGAAAGTCTGTTGAAAAAAAGTATTTTAAGATGAGAGAATTCATTATTCATTAAAGTAATTCTACCTTAAAGCGTGAGTATTAAAGTTTCATACATCATCTTATAACAGCCCTCCTTAGCGGCGAGTGAAGGGTGTCACTGCAAAACAGGTACAGTTCAGTGCCTACAGTGGGATTTGCATCACATGCACAGCTCTAAGCCATACTCTACACAAAATGCCAACAATGCTCACATGGTAGCGCACTGATAGACGTGTGCCAAGATGATAAATGGGACAGGCTGCTAAATAATAAAATAGCAGTGTGTGCATGAACAGATCTGAAGATGAAGTGATGGAAAGGGACTTTTTTTTTTTTACAGAAAAAATGCACTTAATGAGGCCTGGTTTTCTTTTCTTTTTTCCTTGACACAGATACAGTAACTAATACGTCTCCATTTAAGCTTGCCAGAACTTAAGGGTACAAAGCCTTCAGGGAATTTCCCTTTTGATCAATGCTGTGCTGAGACTTATGTGCGAGCTCCTTTTAGGCCACATCAGCAACATGCAATAGATTTTTCACTTTTGGCTGCAAACTTTATTAGGGTACCATTTGATTTAAAGCCTGTAAACTACGTTTGGCTCTTTCTCACCCATCCATTCATTTTGACTGACATTTCACAAGGCGAAGCTGTTCTGATGCTTCTAGACGACTGCTGCTGTGGCTTGCCACTGAAGTTAAATGGGCAACAAGCATGCTGTATTCCAGTCGTACACCTTCATATAAGATAAAGGTGCCAAAAGGGTTCTTCAGAGCCAGTGAAGAACTACTGCAGGATATTGACAATGTTCAGAGAACCATGTCAAGAGCTGTTTAGGAATCTTGGTTTTGAGAAGCCACTCAACAAATGGCTCCTTATTTGATTAAATATTAAAACATTAAGATCAGGAAAGTATCCAAAGAGACATTTTCTTAATTGCGTCTGCTTAATTACTTATGGTGGTGGTGGCCTAGTGGTAGGATACTGGATCAAGAAATCATGGGTTCGAATCCTACCTTTAGCACCAACACTGGGTCCCTGAGCAAGACCCTTAACCCCAAGTTGATCCAGGGAGACTGTCCCCTGTAGTTAGAGAATGGAAGTCGCTTTGGATGAAAGCGTCTGATAAATGCCATAAATGTGAATATGTTTGGACAGAGCAGGTTTGTGGAAGATGAGAACCCAAGAGAGATGAGGAATGTGTAACCAAGGAGACCACTTAGGGTAAGGTTGACTAAAAGTGTGTAAATTCTCCTCCTCTTTTATCCCGCAGCCGCTGGATGTGGAGTGCATCTGAGCAGAAGCACCTTCTGCGAGACAGCCAATAAGGTCCATCTTGAGAGAATGACGCAAGAGTGGTCCCTTGGAGAACAGAGGACATCAGATGTTTCACAGGCACACATTAAAGTACACTAGTGTCTCACATTTTGAGAGCAGATAGCAATTAAGTAAGCCTTTGTAAAGTAAAATAAGCTTTATGTATTACAATCAAGATTTATATCACTTCAGATGCTTTATTTACAGTTGTATTCAACCTAATTCTGGGAAGTTCTGTATTATATATTATATTCAAACATTATTAAAAATTAAAAACCTGCAAAAACATTTTGCATTCCAGTCTCCCAGACCCACCTCTGTAGTTCGTTACTTTTTGTCAACAAAAAAAACCAAATGATCATTGACTAACTAAGCTATTTAAAAACCTCTATATTTTTTCCCAATATCACATGATTAGGTATAAATCATATGCTTGGTTACTCTCTTTTCTTTCCAAGGATTTGTTAGAAAGCTGGGCCTTGGTTAAGGTTGGATTCATCAGTAGTTTTTAGTAGTGATGATTAAATGATGATACAAAATGTTGCTTGTATGAAAGCACATGATGATAAAAATGATTTTATGTGGAGTATAAGCTTTAAAGATGTCAACTACGGTGTGGTACTCTGTCATGGTGAAGTCCATCCTTGATAAAACTCACAGAAAAGTGCAAGTTAAGGGCACAGTTATAAAATGGCCCAATAACGTCCACAATAACTGCATCTGTATTTGTTCATAGAAACATGCACCACACATATTTTCTGTCGAACATATACATATGCATTTTAATAATAGCTAATCAGTGAGTACATCTGGTAAGAAACATACAGCAGTTTGAAAAAAAGGCTAGCATGATCATGATTTATTTGGACTGGTTGGTCTAATGAGGGCCGGAGCCCACCATCTTCCATCAGAAATCGACCGAGAGTCAGCAGTTGCTTTGCAGAGTGATGACTTTGGCTTTTTAGAAATTAGTTTATTTATTTATTTCTGACAGCGCTACATCATTTATGCCAGTACCAGAGGCAGGTGCAGCTGCATCCTGGAAGAGTGATGAAAACCACAGACCCATTATCCCTCTGCACTTAACCCAAATACTCCTCACTGTATTCACCTTCTTCTGCCCTTTCACACGTGCACTCTTCCTAAGAAACAATGTCCCAATTACTGCACTTTAGCTGAGATTTAATCGAAGGGATATTCAAACCTCATGGATTGCACACGATAATCTTTAAAGCAGTGTCTCGGGCATGCAGAGGAGGTTGCCTAGCAACAGCAGGTTTTCGCAGGGCCTTGGTGCAATTGGGGCTACGTGTCCTCTTTCTCTCTGTCTCTCATTTGCCCCCCGGATCTTACCTTTACACCAAACTCTGGCTAATCTCTGTCTCCTAACTCAGTACTGGATTCAGAACAGACAGGGATTTGTCAAGCTTTTCACATGATGCGTGTGAAATTGGAGAGAAAAAAGTGAGGTGAAAAGGAAAAAAGCAAGAAAAGGAGTCCAGTAGCCTTAAAACTCGGAAAGAGATACATATCTTTAATATGAACTTGCTTCAGTGATCCGTTAAGCTGTAGGTTGTGTTTGAGTTGAGCAGAGGTAGACAATTCAGGTCCAAAGAGTAAAACTCCGTGCCAGGATTTAGTTTAAGTTGCCTGGATGCCTCAGCTGTGGGTTTGCGCTGAAACCAAGCGGTTGGAATTAAATACTGGAGAGGATTTCACTGGAGCTGAAAAATATTAACTGCAATACTCCCTCCTTAACATCCGAAGCTGGATCACGAAAGCCTTATGTGCTGCTACACTCTTAAAAATGAAGGTTTCTAAATGATTCTTGGCTTCTATGAATGGTTATAGAGATCATCTCTAAACAAAAGATTCTAAACCTTCAACACTGAATATCTCATTTAAAGCAGTGGTTCTCAGATACAACCAGATGGTCCACATGTTTGCTCTGTCTCTGCGCTGTAGGTTGAGTTGGAACGAATATGTAGATCTTCTGGAGGACTGAGAAACAATGCTTTGAAGAACCATTCATTGAAATATTCTTTAAAGACCAAATATTCATCAGGAACCCCTTGTTGGGATCAACATTTTAAGAGCCTCAGCACAGATGGAAATGTGTTTTGTGTGTATAAGGAATAATCTATAAAAATATAATGTAATGCTAAGGTAAAGTCTTAAGGGACTAACTCTAAAACTCCAAGAGTGGCTGTTTTGTTTTCCTTTTGTGTTACATGTGCTTTCTGGAGAGTTTTACTTTGACTGATGAGCATTTTCCTCTGGGATCAATGACGTTTTCTGATTCTGATTCTGATTCTAGTTGAAACGTCTTAATCATGACTTTCTTGTTGGAAAAGTGCATGAAGTGCTGAAGTGCATGTCCATTATATTAAAGATCAAAGAACATTAGCAGCAGGTTGAAGTGAATGTGAACAGAGAAACATTTGTATGACGTTCGTGACCTTATGCTTTGTGCATCATCACAGTAAATGGAGACTTAGCATGCTTAGCATTAATTTTCCATGCCAAGTGCTCAATACAGAGAATGGAATTTCCAGTTGTGATGTGGAAATGTGTTCTGTGGTGCATTGAGTAATGCGTATTACACATAGACTGCACGCAGTATGTGATTACACAATCATAATCCCTTGTGTGTGGAAGCTCATGCATGCATTCCCCTTCCTCCCTCCCTGCCCTTCCCCCAACCATCCTGCTGCCTGTCCACCTCTATTCTCATCATCCAGCCTCTCCTTTCTGCTTCGTTCGGTCACCTACGGCCCTTCCAGCTCACCATCTTTATCGTAAGGAAATCATTAAAAGATACAGTACAAAATAATCTGCTGTGTGATCAGTGTCACTATCCTCATGTATGATTTCCCAGAGACTGCCAAAACGGTTGTTCGTCATACTTTCGTCATACTCTATACTTTAAGCTCAACACATTTGCATGTCACTGGCAACAGAGTGTATTCCAATGTCCGGCTGATTTTTGCCCATAATCTGATTCCATCAATGAGAGGATTACATTTGACCCTGGCTGCACTGTCACAGATGTTGAAGCTTCTGACATGCATTAAGCCTCTGACATGTGGACCACTTGTGTTAGTGCCCAGAGTTTGCTCTCCAATCTCAGATCCGCATTTTCATTCTTCCGCTGGCCCTGAAAAGTGCTGTTTAACTGCTATGAAAGGATTTGGAAAGGGGTATGTTTTTTTCATACCCAACCTACTCGCTTAGCCCTTCCTGAAAATAAGTTCAACTTTAAAAGTAATAAGTGACTGAGTAACTGAGGTTACCTTCTCACAGAGGTTAGTTTTCCCTTGTCTAGATCCTTGAGATCTAAAGGTAACGCTCTCCTGCACATCCCTCGATCTCGGCTTAAACAGAAGGGTGACAGAGCCTTTGCAATTGCTGCGCCTCGTTTATGGAATCAATTACCACATGATATTAAATTTGCTCCAACTACCTCAGCTTCTAAATCTAGGCTTAAAACTCATCTGTTCTCGATAGCCTTCCCAGACTTTTAAGTTATTTCCATTTATGTCTCTTGTTTTTGGGCTTGTTTTTATTATTGCTTTTGTTTTATATTGTATTTTAACGTGTATATTATGATTCGTGTACAGCACTTTGGTGCAGTGATACAACTGCTGTAAAGTGCTATAGAAATAAACTTGACTTGACTTGACTTGACTTGACTTGTCTCAGTTTCATGATTACATGATAAAAGTATGCTATTAAATGTCATATCATGGACTTTCATCTTTCCTCTTTGTCTACAGATTAAAATGGTTCTGGGTTTGGATGTCAACCCCCCCAACTGCACAAATAAATGTGAGGGGAAGTATAAATGTGGGGTTTTATAATGACCTCCAGAGACTAGTCACTGCAGTCCATTGCTTCTCTTGATGTGAATGAACTGAAAAAGGCAGAGAGAGAGGGACAATCTGAGGAAAGGGAAAAGCCTTAAAGCAAAAAAAAAAGCCAAGAAAAAGAGGGGAAAGGCATGAAGTTAGTTTAGGGAAGTGAAGAAAAATGTTGGGAAAGTGCAAGGATTCCAGACTCAAGGACAGGGGCAGTTTAATCTGACATGACGAGTCAAGGGCAGAGGGTGTGTCAGAGCGTGAACGACGGATCCTCCTCCATGTGCTTGTCCGGACTGAACTTTTCCACTCCTCCCAGCATGCTGTGCCTTGCTGTGTCCTTGGCCCTCTTCCGAAGACTGACTTTTGTTAACATATCATACAGTAAGACCATTGTGTTTCTCTGTAGCAAAAGAAATGCAGCAGATACTGTTCATGAATTCCTACAAATATAAATATATACATATATGTTGTGAATATTCTTATGTGCATATGAGTGTGTGTATATATCTACTGGCTTAAGCTTGAATTCAGTTACCTTTAAACCTTGTCTCCTGTCCTCCACAGATGACTTCAGTCTGCCGGCATTGTAAAGTGACACTTCCCAAGTTAATTAAAAACTAATAAGAGTTACATTGCACCGTATCTGTCTGGTAATCTTCCTCATATTTTCTATGCTTGTGCATGGTTCTTCAAACACTTAAACATTTGACCTCCATCTGAACTGAGGTCAAATGGGATGATACAGCTGGGAGGGTCCAAAGGCCATCCATCCTGTGTGGTTTAAAGTTCACACAAAAAATATTTCTCATAACAGTAATATAATATAATATAATATAATATAATATAATATAGTATAGTATAATATAATAGTACAATGTAATATGATATGTTAGGCCACTGGGAGACTCCAGGCTGGAGACTTGCTCCCCCCTGAATCCAGCTCTAGTCCATTAACCCTGTCCACATCTCCACAAAGACCCTTGAGGCTCATGACTTTAATTCACGATACAAATAGTCCCAATTTACATGTAAACTGTTGCAAAGTACTGTCAGTGTTTTAATCTGCACACAGAGTGTTCTCTGTAGTTTTGTCAGATGTTCTGGTTATTGATCCCATCACCAGTTTTTCTCTACCGTTGTTCTTGTCTGTTTTGTTTTTTCATGGACTGCCATATCAGACTTTAACCACTGTGGCTTGGTTTACATTGTCCTATAATTCAGATTTATTTGCCTGTCAGTCTGAACCCTGGTTTTGAATTGCTGCTTGTTTGTTTTTTCTGTCATCTGCCTGTTGGAACAAACCTATATGTATTTTGAGTCCTCTTATTTCTGTTTGTGACAGTATTGTAATATAATATAATGTTTCTCATAAGGAATTTATTTTTGTAATAACAAGCTCTCATATAGTTTGGCTGACAATGCATTTTTTGATTTATTGTGTCATTACTGTGTAATCAGGAGCCTCATGCATACTAATTTGTATACACAAAATAAAAACCATCTGGTTAACTACCAAGAGCCTAACATACATTATACATTATAGATTTATTAATAATATAATAATTAGGTTATTTAACAGTAAATTATTTCATCAGAAAAGCATCAACTCTGTCATTGACTATTTATAAAATCCTGAGTTCAGTGAACATCCCATCACCAATTATCATTAAAGTTAAAGGTTTCATTTTAAGCAGGCCTGTTTTATGAATACCGCATTTGACATTCAATTTTATCAACCGAAAAGATCCATACCATGTAGGGTCGGGCCAGTGGCCATCGTCCATCACTGATAGCTTACAGTCAACACGATGTTGAGCCCAGCACTGGGTTCCGGTGCGTTCTGCCCGCCGGAGCTGCTGATTGCTGCCACTCCGGAAGATGACCATGATTCCACCATTTGCACCACAGCATGTTTCAGATGCATCTCCCTGCTCTGCTAAATATGCGCATCTAGTCTTTTTAAAAAAATGCTGGCTCCTCCTCCTCACAGCTTTTTCAAGCAGGAGAAGAAATGCAAGTGTTTACCTCCCGTTAATAGACACTACATGTGAAAAATAGGCAGAAATAATTTTCGCTTTTAACAACCAAAACATGGCCACAAATCTATTATTCAACTAATTGAGTTTGTGAGTGGATCCTGGCTCATGGAGGAGCTGAACACCTGCAGATAACTGGCCACAAATGGCTATAACATAAGTGGGAATCAAACTGTACAGTAGGGTTTATTCTTCTTTGTCAACTCTTTCTCTCATAAGCAGGTCACGATTTTCCTTTAATCTTGCAGAGTAGTCATCATTAAGGAGTAGATATAACTTAAGTAACACCTGTTAAATAGTTCATGTTGTATTTGCTAGCACTGACAACACGTTCAATAAAAAGGCTGTGACTTGATGAGAGCACATAAAATCATGGAAGGGGGAAGGAATGCTGTCATACATGATCCTGATTTTCAGCTCAACCCAATGCTGCTTGGTCTTGCTGCTTTAAAAAAACCCACAAATGCTCCCTTACAAAAGACTACTCAATCCCAAGTCAGGAACGCTAACCCGACGGTTCTAGCAAGATGAAGAGTATAATTGGAACGTTTATATTGAATCTTAAGATGTGGCATCCACTTGGTCAGACTTTAAATGTTATTACTATGTGGTTTCCTTCTAAAATTATTTGCCTTTTCTTGAGTGGCCAGAGCTGTGTTCTGTCATTTAGAGCTTCAGACTTGGAAACAGTATAAATAAACAAAATCTGGAAAAGCAATATATACAGCTTGTATCGCAATATTATATATAATTTAGTGTGGGTGGAATAGAGAGAGAACTTAAAGTTTGCCTGCCTTACCCAAAAACACTAGTGTAACAAGTGCACCAGCAAGGACACTGGAGTCCTGTACTACAGATGGGTTTCACTGATAACGTGCCTGTATTTTGGTTTCACTGATGAATTACCTGTATTTTCAGAACTGGAAATTTTCCAGTCCAGTCTGGCCTTTCCTTGGGTGGAAGATCAGGATAATAATGAGCTACGCACAAGCTTTTGTACCGAAAACTAAAGGAGTGGAAAATTCTGTTGTACACTCTTTCTGCCCCAAGCTCGCACACACACATACACACACACACACACACACACACACACACAGAGTTGGGAACAATGGTCTCTCACATGATGCATGCCTGGCTCACACAAAGCCCCAGTGTGAGTGAGTAACCATCTGACTGGTCACTCCTGCCATTCAGCAGAGGGAGGGAGGACGATGTGTCCTGGCATTCCACAGGGTGTACTGGCACAATGGGCAGCACTTCAAACAATCTATTTGCTAAAATTCATATACAAATTATACATGTGACTTCATTCAAATGTAGTCAGTTGTGTCTTGCAGCACTGCACGCTTTATTTCAATATGGCAAGAATATTACATCACAGCACATGAAGGTACACAACATACATAATGAAATTTGCTTCTGATGTCTGAACCAGTTGAATAATATCAGAAAAGTAGTTTTAAATCATTTTACATTAAAATAAAAAAGTTATTGAAATGACTGTGACAGACTGAACAAACTGAAAGTTTTTTTCCCACTGTTTAATATTCATATAACTAATATTTCTACTAATAAATATTATGAATATTATTCATTAATAATGACTGTTCTAAAAATCTGTTGTTGTAAATGTGTAATTGTGTCATACATGAACACCCCACAACACACAGCGTGAACAGTGTGAAATGTTTTCTCTGAATTTAACCCGTTCACCAAGTGAAGCAGCAGGCAGCCAGGAACCCATCGCCCAGGGAGCAGCATGTGGGGACGGTACCTTCCTCAAGGATTCCTCAGTGGTGCCACTGGCAGTCCTTGAATTCAAACCCATGTCCTTCGCATTGCAGGGGCAACCACCAGGCCACCAGCTGTTGTTGTTGTTGTTGTTGTGTAAAGGTTGTTGCCTTTTCTATGATACTCAAGCGCCAACACTATCCACCTTACTCCGTACCCAGAAAAGTGCATTGTGAAGTAAGCTGTCATGAAAACACTAACATATTATTATAATGTCCAGCCCTGCACTTAACAATGAGAGCTCACTGCTCACCAAACATAGTTTGCCTGCTACTTTAAATCCCCATCTGTTAAGCAAAACAAGGAGGGTGCACATTTTCCAAGAGACGGTTTGAGTGCTGTTGAAAATAAGGACTAAATATAAGATTATGTACACTAGTTGGATCAACACTCAAGGCATAAAAGCAAGCACCAGCAGGGACAAAAGCCTGCTTTCTTTCAAAGCTGACATGTTTATTGTGTTCAGTTGCTACTTCTCTCTTGTCGCCCAGTGTCTGCAGCTGACATTTCCCTTCCAGTGTGTTTTACGGCCATGTGACTGAGAAAGAGGCTCATGTACACAGATTGATTGCTCTTATTGCTCTTTGATGAGCTCTCTCTTTCTCCCAATGGTCCTGTGAGAACCCTGGGCTTTCAGCAGATTGAAGCTGCTGTTCATACAGTAGAGAACTCATGGATTCAATAGAAGACACAAATGTAGCAAACAAAATATCTTTGAACGATCTCGTTCTCTGTGGAGGAGTTTCTTGGTTCAGTTTCTCGTCATGTTCCACAAAGCTCCATCTCAGAAATACAGTTTGTGCCCCCTCCCCCACTCTTTCTGTGCTGAAACAGTCTTGTGGTGAGTCGAGAGCCATTAAAAGACACACTCCACACTGTTAGAACTGTCACACACAGACACAACAAGTACACGGTTAATGATGATGTGTGAGGTTTTGGCAAACAACAGGCCACAGAGTTTCCTGCTCTGTCATACTTTAATGGGCAGTTCTGGGAGTGTGATATTTTGTAACTTTTATACATAATAAAAGGATTGTGTATCTACAGAAAATACTACACTCTAAAACAAATAGGCACCAAGGAGTCTTTGATGCATAACGTTGGCCTATTTTCAGTGATAAATCGTTAAATTCAACCAAAACATTTCAAGGCTGTGGTTCTCAAACCAGTTTAAAGCCCCCACAGGGACAGAGTGAAATATATACTGTCTGGTTAGCACTGAGAATATGGTGGGCACCACTGTTCTGTAACGTTTCTGCAAAAAACCCTTGTAAGTATAGTGGGCATAAATACAGAGGTTGATAGCCTAGTGGTAAGACGGATAAGCCCACAGCCAGAATGTTGTGGGGTTCAAATTGTAGAGTTTGTGGTTGTGCCATTGGCTACACCGGTGGTGGACTGACTAAGTTCATTCCCTTTATGCTTTACTTCAGACAGAACTGAAAAATAGTTGGTAGGTTAAATCAGGGGTATTAGATCAGGATTCAGGACGTCATTAGGCTTAGGCATCAGGAGTTACAGTCCATAATATTTTATGTATATGATATTAAAAAAATAGCCAAAATCATAGTGTCTAGTCATAATCATCTGTCATTACAAGCTTCAATGGAGACACCCAGGCCCGGTTGTCCCTTTTGCCCCTCGTTGACAAAGTAAAACTATTGTACTATTGAACAACCCGCTCTGCCTCTGACAGATTTAAACTACAGCTCTACCTCCCGTCAATAAATCAGACCTATAGCCCTGAATGTTTCAAGATCCTGACAACACCTCTAGCCTACAGCACATGTTGACACAGGGAAGCAGTAAAGTGTGTCAACAGTCTTCATTTATTCAAATATAGTGCTTGCTCACCATTCTTATCGAATGTGTGTTTGAACTTGAGTTTTCATAGAAGTTTTCATGGCAGTGGTTCATGGCTGACTGTGTTAAGCCTTAGTTCTTAAAACATCTCAACAGCCCTTTCATAGGCAAGGTTACAGTGCACTATTCAGGAGCAAGCTAAAGGGCTGAGTACAGACCCTTCATTATTTTGGAGCCTTTTAGTCAAAAGAACATTTGTTGTATTGAAAGCCTGTGCTCTTGTGTATAGTGTTACATTCCTGGGTCTCAGATCACCTGCTTAAAACTGGTTCTGCTGCTTTAGTGGCCCTCTGCCCTGGGTAGTAACATAAGTTAATAAATGTTGGAGTTTTATGACTGCTAAGAATGGGAATTATTAAAATGTAACCAGGAAAGCGAAGTCAACTACAGTTTTAATCTTTAACATGGCGAAAGGTACCGCTCCTTTCTTAAAGAGGCTCCTGCCGTTAATGGCCTGAGACATTCCTCTGCATTTCACCTTGAGTGCTCACCAGTGAATACTCCCATTCAAATGCACATGCTTCACAGATACGTACTGAGACGCTTTAACCAAATCATTTCTCATGTGTTTGTTAATCTATGCACCAGGGCAAACTGCTTCTACACGATGTGTGTGAGAGAGAAAGAGACATTTCAGACAAATTCACATGCAAATTGCAATTGGGGCACCACCAGCTTTACTGCTCTTTGTGCTGAATGGGAGTGTGGGAACATCTGGTTCTGTGGGAAGGACATGGAGGCTTTACCACTCTTATCTCAGGCAATCCAGAACCGACAGACAACAAACAGCCAACTGTTTTCACAACATGGATGGGATTAAATGTTGTATTCAACATTTGACTTAGAATATGTCTCTGAGGCTCTATGGATTTCTTTTAAAGTTTTGCAAACATCATATTTAAGGATTTAGATCATGCTATAGAGTGAGACAAGTACAGGTTTGGAGGGACAAGCCATTTCTCTGAATAGACAGTTGAAATAAAGCCAGTCATAAGTTCTTTTAACTTATTAACTACTAGAGAAATTGTCTGTGCAAATGATTAACTGAGATGAGGATAATACTGAACTTGCCATGGTAACCTTCGGTAGACTTTGCTTCTCCTTTGCCATTGCTTGTCATTGAAAGTTCAAAGGCTGAATGATTTCTAAAAGAACATCTAGATCTCACCTGCCAAACTCCTCCTCCTCAGGCAGGTGGACAGGGGACCTATAAAGCTGTGTGAACTTGTTCTGGAAGTGCAGGGACTCCGATGTTTCTCCGCAGAGATTAGCTTGGGGGTAGGAATAGGAGGAGTGCAATTTTCTTCTGAATCCTGAAAAACAAGGGAAAATGGGTCTAGGCGTAAGTAGGAAATATCCATTCATTCATTGAATACCTTTTTTCTTTCATATAGCCAAAATTATATTTTTGGTAACGATACATTCTAGGTGCTATCACACATTCTTTGAAATTTTGTTTTATCTTTATTTTGTTCAGACGGGCAGTGATAAATACAAGCTCGCTGCAACTTCCGAAGATGGGGGGAAGAAGAAGAAAAAGGGAAAGAAACAAGAAAAGGATATGGATGAACTGAAGAAAGAAGTTGATCTTGTGAGAAACTCCATCAAAATGTTGCTGTTTTACTGTTTCGGTTGCTTTTCTTGGACTCACCTAAACCATTAATCACGTTTGCATTTGACAGGATGATCATAAGCTGACCTTGGATGAACTTCATCGCAAATATGGGACTGACCTTAATAGAGTAAGTAGAAGCGAGTATACAGGTGTGTCTAACTGAAATAAATGTTATTTTTTCAGTGTTACACTTTCCTAGAGGATAAAGTGCAATGTGTTTTTAAAGGGCAGTCCAGCTAATGCCTACATTGTCCATTCTTATTATTTTTGTTATTTGAATCTCTTAGGGTTTATCTGGCTCTCGTGCCAAAGAGATCCTTGCACGTGATGGACCTAATGCACTGACCCCCCCTCCAACCACTCCCGAATGGGTCAAATTCTGCAAACAGCTCTTTGGTGGATTTTCCACTTTACTGTGGATTGGAGCTATACTGTGCTTCCTGGCATATGGAATACAGGCTGCTGCAGAAGATGAACCAGCAAACGATAATGTAAGACCCTCAATTTCTGTGATATGTTCACTAGCTGTCCACTTCATAAGGTCCTTGTATGTACATTTATTGTCCATTTGATCTGATCCACTTAATATTTAGGTGCATTTGTCTCAGCATAATTTACTTGCCCTTTCCATCAATCGTTGGTCCTATGGTAGTCCTAATCACTAAAAAGTTTAAGGGACTGTGGTCTGTAAAGTAGAACCTAAAATGGTAGGTATATAGTACACAGACTGTAAAAAAAGACACTGGGAAGCAACCAGATACACGGTAGATGCACCTAATACAGTGAATGTGTGATATAACCGTGTGAGTTTATTTTTCTTCATTACAGTACTGTAACAGAGCACTCACTCTCATTTTTCTCATCTCTCGCTCTTTCTCTCTCTCTTTCGGTCTCTCTCTCTCTTTTACTCTCTCTCTCTCTCTCTCTCACACACACACACACACACAAATGTTTTTTTGCAGCTGTACCTTGGTATTGTGCTATCTGCTGTAGTGATGATCACGGGCTGTTTCTCATACTATCAAGAGGCCAAGAGTTCAAAGATTATGGAATCCTTCAAGAACCTTGTTCCACAGGTATAAAATCATAAAACAATTATCCCACGAGAAAGGCAACTCTACTGCTTACACTATTTTACTCATTCATTGTATCTCACTAACACAGCAAGCCCTGGTTATCCGAGATGGTGAGAAGAAAAGCATTAATGCTGAGGAAGTGGTCGCTGGTGACCTTGTGGAGGTTAAGGGTGGTGACCGTATCCCTGCTGACCTGCGTATTATCTCCGCACATGGATGCAAGGTAATATAATTAAAATCAGTAAAATAATTATGTGAGCTATGTTATGGTACCAAACAGTATCAAGTCTGGACAATTCAGGACATTTACCTGAATCACCATATGGCCAAACTGAATCTATAGGATCAGTTTCCCAGGCAGTGATTAAGTCTTGGACTAAAGCTGGGAGCTGTGGTTTCTTCCCACAGTGCAAAGACTGGAGAGGCTAGATTGCCCTTACAGGTGTCTGGTCTGTGATGGACTGATGACTTGTCCGGGGTGTTTTTCTGCCTTTTACCCAAGACAACTCAGATAAGCTCCAGCATCATTAAAGCTGTGTCTTTCATTTGATGCTTGCTTTTCAGGTGGACAACTCCTCTCTTACTGGTGAATCAGAACCTCAAACTCGTACTCCTGACTTCTCCAATGACAATCCTCTGGAGACAAGAAATGTTGTATTCTTTTCAACAAACTGTGTTGAAGGTACAAAAGAAAACACGTGAACTGTTCAAATATTAAACCCAGAAGAAACCCAGAAGAAAAATATATACTCCCTTGTTTCTCAGGTTCTGCCAGAGGTATTGTCATCAACACCGGGGATCGCACTGTCATGGGTCGTATTGCTACCCTAGCCTCCAGCCTTGAAGTTGGACAGACCCCAATTGCCAAAGAGATTGAGCACTTCATCCACATTATCACTGGAGTGGCTGTTTTCCTGGGAGTGTCCTTTTTCATCCTGTCTCTCATCCTTGGATATGGTTGGCTGGAAGCTGTTATTTTCCTTATTGGAATCATTGTTGCTAATGTGCCTGAGGGTCTGCTTGCTACAGTCACTGTGAGTACTAAAATATTATTCACTGCAGTTGCCATTACCCATTTCCATCAAAAATTGAAAATAAACATGTTGGACATTCATTAAAAACACAAAGTACATTTACAAAATGGAATATTGGACAAATTTGTTAGCTGATTGCAAGCCTGCTGTCAATAATTTCTCATAATTTAAATCAGAAAATCTACCCTACTGCTCAATATATTAT
This sequence comes from Brachypetersius gabonensis, assembly GCA_037577145.1. NCBI lineage: Eukaryota > Metazoa > Chordata > Actinopteri > Characiformes > Alestidae > Brachypetersius > Brachypetersius gabonensis. The sequence goes on from JBBJLR010000087.1 coordinate 23,807,879, forward strand.
GTTTTCATGAACAGGAGCTAAACTATTAACATGTATCTAAAGCAATCAACTTGCAAAAGACTAGAAAAAAATGTACTTCTGCTTGATTCAGGTGTGTCTGACTCTGACTGCAAAGCGAATGGCCAAGAAGAACTGTCTGGTGAAGAACCTTGAAGCTGTGGAAACCCTTGGCTCTACTACCACCATCTGCTCAGACAAGACTGGAACCCTGACCCAGAACCGTATGACTGTGGCCCACATGTGGTTCGACAACCAGATTCATGAAGCCGACACCACAGAGAACCAGAGTGGAACCTCATTCGACAGAAGTTCTCCTACATGGTCAGCTCTTGCTCGTGTGGCTGGACTGTGCAACCGCGCTGTTTTTCTTGCAGATCAATCCAATGTTCCAATCCTCAAGGTGTGTGTTGCAATAAGATTGTTTTTCATCTTCTTCCTTTATTTTCTATTCATATTATGTCACTAGATGCCCATCTTATGTTATGGTGTCATGTTATAAGCTTTTAAGGCAAATGTTCCGATCTCTCTTTTCCAGAGAGATACAGCTGGTGATGCCTCAGAGTCTGCTCTCCTGAAGTGTATTGAGCTTTGCTGTGGTTCAGTGAAAGAAATGAGAGACAAGTACCCAAAGATTGCTGAGATTCCTTTCAACTCAACCAACAAATATCAGGTACTTCATTTATGCATATTATCAGTCAGAAAAAAAATCCCTATTAAAGAAATTGGGGACCCTGATGTTTCAAGTTTTTTTTTTTGCCCCAGCTCTCAATCCACAAGAACACCAACTCCTCAGAGTCTAAGCACCTTCTGGTAATGAAGGGCGCTCCTGAGAGGATCCTGGACAGATGCTCGACTATTTTGATTCATGGGAAAGAGCAACCTTTGGATGATGAACTGAAGGATGCTTTTCAGAATGCTTATGTGGAACTGGGGGGTCTTGGAGAAAGAGTGCTGGGTAAGTCACCTTGTGACTAAGATAACTGATCTTCTTCTGAGAGGATATGTTAATAGACTATGGTTAAGCACATAAAATACATACATGGCTTCCCCCTGCAGGTTTCTGCCATTTCAGCCTCCCTGATGACCAGTTCCCTGAGGGCTTTGCATTTGACACTGAAGAGGTGAACTTCCCCACTGAGAACCTGTGCTTCGTCGGCCTCATGTCCATGATTGATCCTCCTCGGGCTGCTGTACCAGACGCAGTGGGCAAATGCAGGAGTGCTGGAATCAAGGTAAAGATCTTCTTCCTGTCACAGTTTGACTCCTTTGTTTGGCATGAACAACCAAAGCCCTGATCAACACCTTCTCAACACCTATTCTCAGGTTATCATGGTTACAGGAGATCATCCAATCACAGCTAAGGCAATTGCTAAGGGTGTGGGTATCATCTCTGAGGGCAACGAGACTGTAGAAGACATCGCTGCTCGTCTAAACATTCCTGTTGGAGAAGTCAACCCCAGGTAACTTTTAATTTAGGAATACATTTAAACTCTCAGCAAACTGAGTCTTCATTGATCTTATAGAATGTTAAGATGTTGTCTTAAGCAGCATTTGTTTGCAGGGATGCCAAGGCCTGTGTGGTCCACGGTGGAGATTTGAAGGACATGACTGAGGAACACCTCGATGATATCCTTAGGCACCACACTGAGATTGTGTTTGCCCGCACATCTCCACAGCAAAAATTGATCATTGTTGAGGGTTGCCAGCGACAGGTAGCAAAGTTCTTTATAAAAAAATCTCTTTTTTCCCTTTTTTATATCCTTTATTCTTTCACTTGCCATTGTTTTTCCTAACAGGGTGCTATTGTAGCTGTGACTGGTGATGGTGTGAATGACTCTCCTGCTCTGAAGAAGGCTGATATTGGAGTAGCTATGGGTATTGCTGGATCTGATGTCTCCAAACAGGCTGCTGATATGATCCTTCTGGATGATAACTTCGCCTCCATTGTAACAGGAGTGGAAGAAGGTAGAAATAAAGCAACCCAGTTCTAATGCAAACAGTGATGATTCGACAGAATACATGTTTGTGTATGTGGCTGAAACTGTTATTCCCTTTCTAGGCCGTCTGATTTTTGACAACTTGAAGAAATCAATTGCCTACACCCTGACCAGCAATATTCCTGAGATTTCACCCTTTCTCCTGTTCATTATTGCCAACATTCCTCTGCCCCTGGGCACTGTCACTATTCTGTGCATTGACCTGGGAACTGACATGGTGAGTACAACATCAGTGATCTCAGGTTTTATCCAAAAGGGGTTTTTAGTTTAAGGCATTTAAAAGTGTAGAAACAGACCTGGATCAATCCAGTATAGGAAGACAGTGAAGACCATGTAATAATTTTAGAATTTGCTTATATTACAGGTACCTGCTATTTCTTTGGCATATGAAGCTGCTGAAAGTGATATCATGAAAAGGCAGCCCAGAAATGCAAAAACTGACAAGCTAGTGAATGAAAGACTTATCAGTATAGCCTATGGTCAAATCGGTAATCAAACACTCAATATACCACTATATCTCTTGAAGATGCAGCCATTTATGTATCTTGATGAACTTTTTCAATGAATCATTTTTTTCAAATAATTTCTTCCAGGAATGATGCAAGCTACTGCCGGGTTCTTCACGTACTTCGTGATTCTGGCTGAGAATGGATTCCTGCCATCAGACCTAATAGGCCTACGTGTCAATTGGGATGATAAATATTATAATGATTTAGAAGACAGCTACGGTCAACAATGGGTATGCAGCACAGATTTGACTCTACAAATAAAAACACAAATGACATTTCACACAATTTTCATTTTGTAATCCTTTCCTTACCCATGTGACAGACCTATGAACGCAGAAAAATTGTGGAGTACACATGCCACACTGCATTCTTCGCCAGTATTGTAATTGTGCAATGGGCTGACCTGATCATTTGTAAGACCAGGAGGAATTCCATCTTACAACAGGGAATGAAGTACGTAAACAAATAATTTAAAAACAAGCTTTCAAAGTGTTAAGAGTGTCATGCAAGGCTTTAGTGATGAACTCTATATATATTTTTCCTTTTTCTTGCATTTTCTTTCTTTAGGAATAAAATCTTAATATTTGGGCTGTTTGAGGAGACGGCTCTAGCAGCCTTCCTGTCTTACTGCCCAGGCATGGATGTTGCCCTTAGAATGTATCCACTCAAGTAAGTTTGTGTTATAATAGCATGGTACTAGTGTCTTTGCTTGCTTGTTTGACCATGCCGTCTTTAATGTGTACAGATAAGGATTTTAACAAAGCAATGATCAAGATCTGTTTAGAACTGAAGTAGATGAAGCAAATACATACACATGGGTGCTGTATCATCACAGTCATAGTCATAGTGTGAAACAAGGCTTAGTCCATGTTCTCTTCACACATTACATTATTTTAATTTGCCAGGCACTTTTATCCAAAGCTACTTACAATTTGAGGAAACACTTGAGTTTCAGGACAGTGTGGGAACCAGAGGAGTTAGTAAAGTATTTAAAGCCACTCATGATTTATTCCTTTTAGACCATGCTGGTGGTTCTGTGCCTTCCCATATTCACTGCTCATCTTCCTTTATGATGAGGCAAGAAGATACCTACTTAGACGGAACCCAGGAGGTAATTACAATTGTGTTTTACTCATCACTGTTTTACGCAGTTTGTGGTGTAGTATTCGAATAGACTGCAATATGTTGCACTGTTAGACTAAAGCAAATATCCACAAACAATTAAATCACTTGTGATTTGCTAAGATGCATCTCTGATCTGTTTGTCCCTCTCTCTTCAGGCTGGGTGGAAAAGGAGACATACTATTAAACCAAGGGGACCCCAGTTACTCTCACACAAGCCTGTGAAAGACAGTTTCACTAATTTGCATTACTTACATAAATTATGCAAATTATAGTTTGTATTTAACACAGAAATGTATGTCTAGATTCTTACATGAAATAAAGATATGCTGATGCACTTAGCTTGAGATGTGATTATTTTAATAAGTAGATAGTATATTATATAATGTTTGAGTATGGCAAAATATACCTCTATACTTCTCTATACTTCCAGTATATTTGTCACACATATTTTTTTTTACCAGTGGGGTTTAAAGACTGTTGTATGATTGTAGTGAACTGAAAATTTAAACAAGCACTTGCTCCTGCCTAAAAGTATAATTTCCATTATCTTCAGATCAGTGGGTTGTATGCCAGTTATATCACAGAGAAAGGTCATGGTGCCCCTCTAGGATTTTTTCGAAAATTACTCTTTCAGTTCACATCATTTCATGACCCAAAGTACCTGAAGTTCCTAACTCTGACACTGCAGAGAGCAGACAGTCAGCACTGCACACTGGTCCAATACATGTCATGTTTATTTATCTTGTTATTCAGGAGCAAAGAAAAATAATAAAAAAAGAAGCTTTACGACAGGTCCTGATAGTGATGTTTGGTTTATATCTTAGCTTTGGGGAGATGGACTTGCCTCTTTCCCCAACCTAATTTCTTCCCATGCAAAACATGAAGTGAAACTTACTTGAGGAGCCTTGTCAGTCATCTTCTAGGTTTAATCCTCCATGGTGTCTCCCATGCACATTTTTATCCTGTCAACATCTCATCCACCCATTTCTGGTGTACCATCTGTGAGGTCCTGATGTTGGGGGGTGTGCACAGTCTTGCCAGATATAGAAAACTATTCTCAGACTTTGGGCCTGCTGTTCTCCATCATTTCACATAACCCAGAGATGAATGCTGAAGAGAGAAAAGGAGTAAGGTTATAAACCTAACCTAAAACACTTCTACCTAAAAAGACCTCCACATGTGCTCCAGACCCCAATTTGTAGATCATCTGTGTTTGTAGTCACTTAGTTTGGTATACAAAATGTGATTCTTTAGTTTTATATGGGAGACAATGAGTCAAAACTCATCACATTCTTTGAAAAGAGTGTAAACAAAGCACAAACCACTGCCATTGTAGTACTCTATAAAGCATGGTGTGATAAAAGACAATTTATATGCCTTGAGAAACAGACATGGGATCCACACCTTTCCTTTTATCTTTTCCTCTTTTCACATTAGTTAAAATTATTTATATGGCCACTACCTGCCTAAGTAAGGTAGGTAAGGTAGAAAAATGACTTGAATTATGTTTATTTATAAATAATTACTGAGCTGTTATTATTTTACAGTTGCTACCGCATGCTTGTAGCTCAACATGGCTGGAAAATGAGGTTTATGTCATTAGGTGGGTGTGGTCCTGAAGTTGGGTAAAGTAAAAGTACTTTTATGGCCAATAGCTATTACTACCATTGCAAAAAAATGTATTTCAAGCTGGCCCTTAGGTGGCATATGACCCTTGTCTATTACGATTGATCTGTGGAATAGCCTCATCTTATTGAAAGACATCAATGCAGAGATCTAGTGCTTCTCTTCACAAAAATCCACACTCTGTATCACTACTACATTCTTTGCCAAATTTTATGAAATTTCATTAATATGTGGCTGATCTCAAGAAACACTTAAGCTACCCTCTTGAAATTTAGTGTGTTTATATTCTGCAACCACATTCTGCAACCAGTACAGCCCAGTGTGAATAGCCAATTTCAATGAATAACCAATTTTAATGAATTTTTACAGGGTTCCAATGCTGTTCAGCGAGCTTCAAACAAATTATTTATAAGATGCTGCTACAACACACTATGACACACTAAAAGTTTACCTCTTTTCCTTGGACGTGATTTCAAAATAGCGATGGTGCAAATATAAAAGATGCACATTTCAGACACCAGACATGTCTTGGATGAGTACAACTGGGGTAAAAGTTTTGTTAGGAGGAGTGCATTAATATTTTCTGTCTGCAAAAAAACAGGATAAAGATAGATAATGCAAATAATTTAAAGACAAGCTTAAACAGATGAGTTTTGAGTTTGGATTTTAAAAAAGGGAGGGAACTGATGTTTCTGAGGTTGGGTGGTAATGAGTTCCAAAGCCGGGGAGCAGAGCAACTGAAGGATTTGATCCCCATAGTGGTGAGACAGGCAGAGGGGACAGTCAGGTGAATGGAAGAAGATTCCCCCCAGGACAGAGCCCAGGGGCACACCAAAAGTAACAGTGGAGGGCTGGGATGGGAATCATTTGAGCTGAATGAACTGAGTATGACAGGAGAGAAAAGATTTGAACCAGTTTAAGGAGGTGTGAGTGATACAATTGGAGGATAATTTATTAAGGAGGGTGATGTGACAAATGGTGTCAATGGCTGTACTTAGATCAAGGAGGATGAGGATGGTGAGTAAAAGGACATTTAAAGGCTGTTTCTGTGCTATGAAGGGGCAAAAACCAGACTGGATCTGGACAGGTTTTATGAAACAAATGTGAGTGAAGTTGAATAGCTTTTTTGAGAATTTTGGAAATGAAAGGTAGATTAGACCCTTTTTAGACCCAAAACTGTCCTTGGGAAAGGAGCCTATAAATATATTCTTGTTCATGTTGCAAACAAGTGCTAAATTATCAAAACTCTGCTGAAGATTATTTATCACTGAACCACTTTCACTGACATGACTCCAAATATTGGCATACTTCATGAGAGGAAGGTTTTCTCTTCAAAATCAGAACTATGACATGATGAATCAACTGTGAATATATTCTCCATTACTTAAATAATGTGAGGACTCTGTAGGCTCTGTAGGCTTCATGATAACATAACATACAGTGGAAATATATTTTAGTAGTAGTTACAGTTCTGTAGTTTAGTGGAATCAGCCCTCCTGTTTCAAATATGAGCCATGTAGAGATCACTTAATAGGGCAAATATAGGCTGTAATGATTAGTGCTCAAGGTTACATCCAATACATAGGAACGCCCATACAGATGCTGCTGTACATGATTTAGCAAAATGTGAATGTTCATGTGATTACAAGATATTCTAAATTATACATTTAGCAAAAGACAAAACAGACAATAAAATCAAAATACAACACAAAAGCCTAAGGAAACTTGCAGACATTTGTACAAACAATAAGCTTTTTTCTTTAATCTCATTTCAGAGATATTAGTATGTGCACAGTATTCATCATCCTGCTCATCCTGCTAAATCACAATTAGAGACAAATTTCAAAAAACCAAAGCCATTGGTATCCTGATTAGCAAACAGGCAAAATGTCAATAACCCTTTCACATAAACCTACGTTTCACAGATAAAAAAAAAAAAAAGTCCATTTAGGCTTTTGGATCTCTTAGTATAACATGACAAATGTTTTATTTTGTTATAGGCATAGAGCTAATATTACCCCTGTCATAGGACAGGCATTTAATAATTAATGAAATGCATCATGCCTTGTTTGTAGATTTCAGTTAAGATTTCACGAATTTCATAGGAATACAAAACATTTAAGATGCCTTCTATGTTCCACGCTCTTATAATTATCAATGTAAAATGGTACACCATAAATACAACATAAGCATAAAAACAAAGCATGGTTTCAGTCAATCGATGCAATAAGGATTAACATTCATTACTTTTGATATAAAATCAAATATTATCACTCACTTACATGAGAAACTCCAAAGCCCAAAGCTGAAACTCCATCAGTAAGTCCACCAGTGTCTCTCAGTCACTTGTTAGTCTCTCAAGTAATGCCTCATACTGTCTGCATGTCCAAAACAGGTTCATAAGCCTTTATACTCTATCAGCTCACCTGCATGGAGAGGAGTGGACTTGAGCAAAACTAGGAGGAGTTAAGCTTCACAAAAACAAAACAAAAAAATCCAACCTGGCTCCAACAAATGGTCACCTGAACTTCTGAACAGCAGCCAGTGTTTTCAGCAAAACAGACAGACTGATGCTAGCTGGTAAGTATCTGTTTTTTTTCCTGTGGGGTACATCTAAACAACAAACAGAACACCATTGGAAAGGTAATTGGAAAAATAAACACATTTCTAGACAAAATAAAACCATGAATTTCGACTGTTGTCCATCTAGTCCACTGATTCCAATGACTTTATTTCAGTCCTGGGCAGTGTGCTGATATTCTTCTTTGATAACATTCAGTAAGAACCCCTGTCAATGCTGGGCCTTTGGAATAATAAAGTCAACTCAAGTGGGTTTTATTGTCATTTCGACCATACACAACGTACCTCCAGGACCATGGAACAACAGAACGTAATAGAACACAACAGAACATCACAAGACCGCAAGTGCAGACAGGACAAAAGAGTGCACAGAAACACAAGAGCAACTGGACAAGACAGTGCATCCTAACACCAGCCCTTTGAGTAACCACTGCTTAACAAACATTGACTAACTGCATGTTTCTTTACAAACAGAGCATAATTACATTTTACTTTGATTTGTATTTGGAGTTTTAAAGTTTTTTTGTTCAGTGTGACAATGTTGAGTCTTTTCTGTTCATTCCAACCTTCAGATGCCAGAAAACATATGATCAAACATGTATAATGAAAATTTCATAAAGTATCGGGATATTGTATTTTCACCAAGCAATTTATCTTTTTGTGTTTTGCATTTACCTTCGGTTCTTAATCAGAAAATTATAGGAACAAATTCAAAATACCCTACTAAATCTGCTTATATTATGCACTATATACATTCTATAGAAATTGAACCTTCATCAGGAATCTTTCACCTTCTGCTTCTTCTAGCAATATTTGTTGGCTAGCTTGCAATAGGATAGTAATATTAAAAAAATGAACAAAAAAAAGTACTGATAACCAGTTTTAGAAAATGTCATTGACGAGTGACCTACCTGCATGGACATCTTGTTTATCTAAAATACTTAAAGACTTGTCCACAAACAGATTGCCCTCTTCTCTCTTGTTTAGGGAAGTTCTTTGCTTGTCTGACATTGAGATTCAAATAGTCTACCTGTATGACTACACTTAATTGAAATCTCCTCCCTTTCTGACAGGTAGGAGTGTGGTATCCAGTGCCTTGCGCTACAGTGGCAGATAAAGCCACACTTTAAACCAGAGAATGGAAAGTTGTGTCAAAAGTGAGCATTTCCTAAGTGCATTGCTGACCACATTTCGTTAACATTTTCTAACCTTTGTTTTCTTGTATTAGTGGAACTATGTCATTTCTACCATTAGCAGAACAATATTTACATAAAGTTCTTCCTGGATGCTTTGCACAGAGAGAAACCTTGAAAATGATGGCAGAAAACAGAGGATGATTCAGAGAAGAAAAGTATACTTTCTTGCATGACCAGTGTCATAAATAAGAAGGCAACAGTATTTCACACAAGTTTATCTGGAAAGTCACGTCATGGAATGTCTTGAAAACTACAAAGAAAAATGTTTTGTAGAGTTGAATTCAGTTCAGTATAATTCTATGTATATAGCACTTTTTGCAAATGATGTTGTCACAAAGCAGCTTTGTAGAATCTGGGTCTGATTCTATGACACTATGGAGATGGTTAACAATAAGACGTTTTCATTTAATAAATACTTATTTACTTTACCTTACTTTATTTAGCATCTATACTACTCAAGTATACAAAAATACAATTTTATACAAAAATACAAATACAAAATTATGTTTTTAGTTATGATGCTTTAAATGTCATATAACATTCTAATTCACATGTGATGAATGGAGATTAACTGCTTACTGAATGACAAAGCAGAGGTGAAATATTTCCTATAAATAAATACAACACTAAAAAATAAGTGACCTTATATCACGTGTTGAAAAGTGCATTTCCTACATTTTCCAAAAAGTAATAAATAAGTTTTATGTTGTGTTCCTTTATTTCTAACAAACATTTTCAGTTAAAATTTTTCATGCATAATTAGAAAAATGGTGGAAAATGGTGGCTGAAAATCTTTATCCCAGTCATGGTGTAGGTTCAGATAGCATACAGACATTGTTTTATATTATTCATTTTTAGGCTTGTATTGTACTCTATTAAACTGACATTTTGCAAAAAGTAATTTTAGACTGACTAGATGAAAACTTGTCAACATCAGACAAAAAGATACACTGTTGAATAAATTTGTGTGAATTTAAAAGGAAAGTAAAACACTATTCATAGTCATAGTCAACCAGATAAAGATAGTTCTAATGTGTAAACTTCATTCAAGATCCAACAGGTTTACTGAAATAACATGATGGTATGTAGAATTCAAAAATATTTTGGTTTGGTGGCATCTTGCTGTGGCCGGATGGCTAAATCCCCCCTCAGGCCAAAAAATAAACAAAAAGCAGAGAGGAGATGGGGGAAGGGTGGGTGTTAGTAATCATCACAAAACAAGCATGTATACATAAGGCTGGTTGAAAAGCATGCTCTTTCTCCTGATAAAAGAACAACTTTCAGTTCCTTTAAATAACCATTTCAATATGTAGGTCTTTAAAGGACTAGAGAGTAGCCCCCATATAACGGTATTGTTCATTTATTCATTCATTTTCTGTATCCGCTTAATTCTTACTAGGGTTTCAGGTACCTGGAACCCATCCCGGGGCCATCGGGCACAAGGCAGGGACTCAACCAGGGCAGGACACAAGCCCATCGCAGGGCAATAATGGTGTCATATTCGCTTTTCACTAGGTGTTTATGAATGTAGAGATTTGAATCTTTAAATACGAAGGCATTGAATGCTTTGGTGAATAGAACAAATGGCTTGGAAGGTCTTCACAAAAAAGTATATTGGAAGAAATGGCTGTTTTTTTTAAGTATAAATGTAAACTTCTGAAGCCGTCTAGATATGAGTACACTGTAAATAAACTGTGCTCCAGGCTGCTAAACCTGCAGGGTGAGAGTAGACTCACCTAGTTCTGTCCCCTGTGAAGAGATATATGCCTTAAAATGTTTAATCCAGAACAATAAAGAGATAAATAAAAAGTACATTGTCTTTCGTCATATTATTTTGTGTCCTAAACAATTTAATTTCAGCTGGATTTAAGCACAGCACATTTCTGCACATAAAATTATTTGCACCCTACTAATACTCAATTTAAATGATTTAAGCCAGTGACCACCAACTGTCCTGTTGAAGATCCACTCTTAGAGGTTCCAGCTTTCACCCAACATGTGAAGAAGCAGAGCAGTGGCAGTGAGGCTAAAAGCAATGTAGTTAATAATATAGTGGTCTCTTTTTAGCAGCCCTATGTTCACTGCAGTATTGTGACCAGGAAACTGTGTTTTGATCAGAGAACTGTTCTGTCTTTTTAAAAAGCTTAATTCTGTGGTCAGTTTTAGGAGAAATTGTAAAAATGCTATGGTTTTTGCCCTGCACTAGTCTGTTGTGCTCAGAGTCTTTATAAGTAGAAATTACCTGCAGTATCCACCACTCTTCTGCACAGGGAGGGTTCTCTTGCCTATGTTCTTACCATGTCTTTTTTTTTTTATTCAAGGCAATAGGCCAGGAAGCTTTTGTGATTTAGCAATGCCTGGCTGCTTTTAGAATATGCCTCTACTGTCTTTTGATGTAGCTTCTTGATCTGAAGCCAGAAAAGCAGACTTTTTTATACACCTACATAGGCTGTTGCAGTATAATGTGGCATGTGAGTATATATGCACTATTCCAGCTCCACTTTATTTATATTGTTTAAGAGATACCAATTAGCAAGGGTCTATCAAAACAGCCTGGATTTAAGCATAAAATGCATTTAGTTGGAGATGATCACACTCATCCAGTCACTACTGCCTCATGGCTTAACAGTGTTGAACTAATTACAAGACCTGCAATTGCTGAGGACTGAACTGAAAGCCCTACCAAGAAAACTTTGCTTAAACTTTTGTCCACAAACATAACACCCACAGTCTAGATGTTTATGGTATTTGTTCTGTTTTGGTTTTGTTTCTATCACAGTCACAGTGAAGGCTATCAAAAACATCACACAACCATGTGCAGCAATATTTGTTGTTTTTGGAAAATCAACAGCAGTAGATTAGGGTTTTACATCATGATGCTGGAGCTGGGAGGCTCTTACATTCTTAAAACTAACAGTACCTTGCTTAAAAATAATGGTGCCACAGAAGAACCATATTTTGTTCCATAAAAGCCAGTATTGTATTTGAGATGTGTGGATGTGAAGAACCTTTTAAAAAGGTTTAAAGAAAAGGATCAAGAAGGAACCCTTAAGATGGCATTATGTGAAGGTAAATTTAAACCATTAAACCAACTGACAAAACTTGCTTTAAATAAATATAATTTCTCTGACAGGTGCTTTAAGGAAGGTAAATTTTGCAGTTGATTCTGTATTTGTTTATGGGATATCTAATTTTAAATAACATAAACGTCCTGCAGTTTTAACATAATAAATAATAGTGCACTCCAAGGTTATTGCCACCCTTGCTAAAAGACTTTGATCAGTCATTATCTTAATACTCTTATCTTAATACTTTCACTGGGGTGTAAAAATGAGATGACATGGTGCACAAATCCCTTGGTCATCAACACGGAAAAAGTTAAACATTCCACTGCAATAATTCAAAAAATGTGCTGAAATGCAAAGGACAGAGTACTCTTTGACTGGTTGGCATCTAAAATAAAGATGGCTGCAAAGAAATCATCTAATGGCAAGCATTAAACATGGTGGAGGATCTGTGATGTTATGAGGCGGTTCCCCTCCACAGGTCCTAATAGTTCTTTATTTGCTGAATAAAGATAAAAGTTGATAATTTTTATGGGAAATGTTTATCAACCTTCTTCACTCATATTAAGTATGGGTGCCTGGAGGTAATATGTATCTTATAATGAAAATGCCATGACAATAGGTTGAACACGGCACCTGTAGAATTGTGTTCAATAGCCACAATAAATTCATTGAATTTTCCCAAAATATAATCAAGGCTAAACAATGAATTTGTGATTTTTATGTACAATTCTAATTTTCTTTGAAATGGTGAAATGATCTCAGTAAACTGAAAAATACTTCAAAAGAAATTCACACCATGAGCCATATCTCCACACAAGTCATGAAGTTTATGCAAGACAACGATCTGAAGCTTGAGAGCAAGTCCACCTCTGAAAGTTTCAATAGAAACGGAAAAATGATTTTGGAGTGGTCCAGCCAAAGATGATGTGGAAGGACCTTATACAGACAGTTACTGCTTGAAAACCCTTCAGTGAGGCTGATCAAAATCAACTCTACAAGAAAGAGTGGGCTCACATTCCTCCATAGTGATGTGAAGGATTGATCTATTGGTTAGAGTTGTTGGTGCTAGAGGTTGATATATTTTAATGTAATGTTGCACTTAAATTTAGGGGGCAATTATGTTTCCTGTGGGCAATTATGCTTCAAACTTGCTTTCAGTAAATGAAATGATCTTTTAAAATATACATTTTCAGTTTATTTGAATTCAGCTTGCCTTATGTAACATGTTACATATTACACATCAAAACATTGTGTTTGATAAGATTTGCACATATAACACCAAAAAGGAGACCATTTTATTTGGACAAGTGTACAAATAAGGTTATCACACCACAAGTGGCTTTCTCAGAAGACTGGCAATATGGGTAATATTGGAAAATGACTGTATAAACAAAGAGGTCAGTGAGTTAAAATTACCTACCAGTATTAATTCTTTGTGTGTCTACAATACCTTAAAACTTTTCCAAAAACACTTCCCAGACGTCTTGGTTGCCACAGAGATATTTAAATGACCTGCCTCTATGTCCAGCTCAGCCCACATCTCCTCCTCAGGAGAGGTGATACTGGTGAGGTATATAGGTTGGTCAGCAGAGTTTTGGACTTTGATGTATAACCAGCAAGCCACAGAAGATCTTGCAGGTTGAAAGATGGGTTTAGGAGTGAGTGGATTATGTGTTTGCACGTCAGCCTACATGATTTGTTTATATCCACTTTGATTTTGTTTATGTACTCCATGCCTGATGTTAACGATCTCACTTTTGTATTTTGTTTCTATAGACAGGAAACGATAAGTATAAACTAGCTGCAACTTCAGAAGATGGGGACAAAAAGAAGAAAAAGAGGAAGGATATGGACGAACTCAAGAAAGAAGTAGATCTGGTGAGAATTTTTTATACATTGCCATTGCCTAAATATTTTATTAGGAAATCAATTTCCTTGGATTCAAAAAGTGTGCTTGCAAAATGGTACTGCATGTGTGTGTTTTATCTCAGTAACTGAATGATCAGAATAAAATAAATGTAATATTTCAGTTGTGTTTTCTTCTGTGCAGGATGATCACAAGTTAACCTTAGACGAGCTGCATCGCAAATATGGAACTGACCTTAACAAAGTGAGTAGAAGGCTTCTTAATGCTTCTTCTTTTTCGTTTGAATTTTAACCCTAATTGTAAGACTATGGTAAAGCAATCTCTCATTAACTGTATAATTTCATGGAACGTTGCATGCAAAGGTTTGACTGCCCCTGGTCAAACTACATATTTTATGTTTTATTCCTCAGCAAATAAAAACTAAAATTTGCAGAAAAAAAGTTTGTTGTATGTATACTCCTTTCATACGTCCATTTAGAAACATTTGGTGGAATTCCCCAATATCTATTAAACAATTGAAAAGTGTTTGTCTTTTCATGCAAAATGTTTATAAATGAAGACATTGCATTTTTCACTAAAATCTTTTATTTGTTTGTTTTTTGTTTTATTAAATAAATAAATAACCAACTTTTCATAATTGCTGAAAGGGTTTGTCCAGTTCCCGTGCAAAGGAGATTTTTGAGCGTGATGGGCCCAATGCTCTGACCCCTCCTCCAACAACGCCTGAATGGGTCAAATTCTGCAAACAGCTCTTTGGTGGATTCTGCACTCTTCTGTGGATTGGTGCTTTCCTTTGTTTCCTGGCTTTCGCGATCCAGATTACTACAGAGGACGAACCAGAAAATGATAATGTAAATCCCATTTCCTGTACATTAATACACCATGAGTAGTTATCAGTAGTAGAATTTATTATTTGTTGGTTTATTTGTTTGTTTTTAACAGTTGTACCTGGGTTTTGTTCTTGCTGCTGTGGTGTTGATCACGGGTTGCTTCTCATATTATCAAGAGGCCAAAAGCTCAAAGATCATGGACTCCTTCAAGAACCTTGTTCCACATGTATAATTCCAACACATTACAATATTAATATAATGTATTCATATGTAAAACTTTCTACAGCTTAGCCCACATCTAACTGGATTTTTCTTATATAGCAAGCTCTGGTTATTCGTGATGGTGAGAAAAGGTGTGTTAATGCTGAGGAAGTGGTTGCTGGTGACCTTGTGGAGATTAAAGCAGGTGACCGAATTCCAGCCGACTTGCGCATCATCTCTGCACATGGATGCAAGGTTAGCTAAAGACCTGTCAAGTACTTTAAAACTAAGATAATTCTGTCTAATGAGTATTTATTCATTTGACTTAAGTTAAGTTACATTATTTTCTTTCAGGTGGACAACTCCTCTCTTACTGGTGAATCTGAGCCGCAAACCCGTACTCCTGACTTCTCCAATGAAAATCCTCTAGAGACAAGGAATATTGTATTCTTTTCCACAAACTGTCTGGAAGGTATAAAGATACATTTACTGTGAATTAACTTCTACATTACTATTACTAACATTAAAGATACTATTAATGCAAATATGGGTACTACTACTATAATAATAATAATAATAATAATGATAATCATAATAATAATAATAATAATAATAATCATCATCATCATCATCATCATCATCATCATAAAAAGCAATAATTTGCAAATTATATTCTTCCTTAGGCACTGCCAAAGGTATTGCGATCAACACCGGTGATCGCACTGTGATGGGCCGTATTGCTATACTAGCCTCGAGCCTTGAGGGTGGAAAAACCCCAATTGCCATTGAGATTGAGCACTTCATCCACATTATCACTGGAGTGGCTGTTTTCCTGGGAGTGTCCTTTTTCATCCTGTCTCTCATCCTTGGATATGGTTGGCTGGAAGCTGTTATTTTCCTTATTGGAATCATTGTTGCCAATGTGCCTGAGGGTCTCCTTGCTACAGTCACTGTGAGTACTGTAGCTAGTAATGCAAACTTCCATCATGGTTCAACAGAGATCAAAGATAATCCATTCACATGTTATTAATAATACATAAGTATTCTTATGTATTATTGAACTTCTAAAGGTGTGCATTTATTTATTATTTGTTGGTTTAAAGTTTACTGAGATCCACCCACATAAATCATGAATAGCCTTTTTGAAATCGCATAAACATTTAGAACCAGCGCAAAAAGTACTTTATAAAATGTTTTAAATCTTTAATCTAACTAGCCACTGTGACAGTACAATAAGCCATAATGAAAAAAAATGAAATCTGAACATATTCTGAAATTTGCATCACATAAACGAAACATTCCAATGAGTCATTTAAATTCATCTGAATTCTTACAGGTGTGTCTGACCTTAACTGCCAAACGTATGGCCAAGAAGAACTGTCTGGTGAAGAACCTTGAAGCTGTGGAAACCCTTGGGTCTACTTCTACCATCTGCTCAGATAAGACTGGAACCCTGACCCAGAACCGTATGACTGTGGCCCACATGTGGTTCGACAACCAGATCCATGAAGCCGACACCACAGAGAACCAGAGTGGAACCTCTTTTGACAGAAGTTCTCCTACATGGTCAGCTCTTGCTCGTGTGGCTGGACTGTGCAACCGCGCTGTTTTTCTTGGTGATCAGAGCAATGTTCCCATCCTCAAGGTTTGGTTATTAAAGCTAAACTATTCTTTTTTCCTGCAGGTCATACGCAATAAGACATATGCAAACATCTCTTCCAGTTTTTTGCTGAATATATTTGTTCATCATTTTCTTCCTCAGAGAGATACAGCTGGTGATGCATCAGAATCTGCTCTGCTGAAATGTATTGAACTCTGTTGTGGTACAGTGAAAGACATGAGAGACAAGTACCCAAAGCTAGCTGAGATTCCTTTCAACTCCACCAACAAATACCAGGTAGTTTGACTTTGCGTATTAGAATATGGTGAATTCATTGTCATTGGTACCCCTAACCAATGGTCAACTTTTGTCCACAAGCTTTCAATCCACAAGAACCCGAGCCCATTAGAGACTGAGCACATACTGGTAATGAAGGGAGCCCCTGAGAGGATCCTGGACCGGTGCTCAACCATTATGATTCAGGGCAAAGAACAACCTTTGGATGATGAAATAAAGGATACTTTTCAACATGCTTATGTAAAACTTGGAGGGCTTGGAGAAAGAGTGTTAGGTAAAATTGTCTTGACTGAATGCATTTCTTGAGAACTGAATTTTGGTAGAATGGTGTTTAAAGGCAATTTGTAGTTTTATGCATTCATGCTCTACATTGCAGGATTTTGCTATTACAATCTTCCTGATGAACAATTTCCTGAGGGCTTTGCATTTGACACAGAGGAGATCAACTTCCCCATTGAGAACCTGTGCTTTGTTGGCCTCATGTCCATGATTGATCCTCCTCGGGCTGCTGTACCAGATGCAGTAGCCAAGTGCAGAAGTGCTGGAATCAAGGTGCGGTTCATAAAAACATGTGAGACAGAGTACAGTAGTGCATCATTAAATTACCACTGTCCTATATTTCAAAATACAGGTCATAATGGTCACTGGTGACCATCCAATCACAGCACAGGCCATTGCTAAGGTAGTGGGTATCATCTCTGAGGGCAACGAGACTGTAGAAGACATTGCAGCCCGTCTGAACATCTCTGTTGGAGATGTTGATCCGAGGTTGGATTTTTACATTTACATTTACAATTGCTTTTAATATGAAACACTTCTGATATGCTTAAATGGAAAAAAATATTAGTAAATTAGACTAAAGGTAAACATCTTCTCAGACAAGCAAAGGCCTGTGTAGTCCATGGTGCAGAGCTGAAGGAAATGAGCCAAGAGCAGCTAGACGATGTCCTGAGATACCACACTGAGATTGTGTTCGCAAGAACTTCTCCACAGCAAAAACTCATCATTGTCGAAGGTTGTCAGCGACAGGTAACAAAAAATCAAGTGTTTGTAGGATTCCTTTGTATTTTCTTTGTAAGATTTAAACCTATCATGATTTGTAAATTGTTTGTTAACAGGGTGCTATTGTAGCTGTGACTGGTGATGGTGTGAATGACTCTCCTGCTCTGAAGAAGGCTGATATTGGAGTAGCTATGGGTATTGCTGGATCTGATGTCTCCAAACAGGCTGCTGACATGATCCTTCTGGATGATAACTTCGCCTCCATTGTGACTGGAGTGGAAGAAGGTTAGAAAAACACACCTTACCATCAGGTTTAGTATGAGCTAGGCTAAAGTTTGTAATGAAAACTGATTTCTCTTTCTAGGACGTCTTATCTTTGACAACTTGAAGAAGTCAATTGCTTACACCTTGACAAGTAACATTCCTGAGATTTCCCCTTTTCTGCTCTTCATCATTGCTGGCATTCCTCTTCCTCTCGGCACCATCACTATTCTTTGCATTGACCTGGGAACTGACATGGTAAGACACACAAAACTGTCAGTAAAACAATCCAGAAATCAAGCAGCAACATGGGGAACATTAGTCATTATTTGGAAAAAAAGTTGTTAACATCAGTTGCTTAAGAAAATCATTATATTTATGTCACACTGGTCATAAGAAATACCTTTTTTACAGGTACCTGCTATTTCTTTGGCATACGAAAGTGCTGAGAGTGACATAATGAAGAGGCAGCCCAGAAACCCCAAGATAGACAAGCTGGTGAACGAAAGGCTCATCAGTATGGCATACGGTCAAATTGGTAAGGCTACTAATACCACATACATGTTATTTAAGAAAGAAGAAGAGTTTTTTTTAGAAATCAAGAACTGCATGAATGCAGTTGAAATATTAAAAAAGTCTTTTGCTTTGGGACAAATTCAATATTCTATCTTTTTTTAGGAATGATGCAAGCAGCTGCTGGCTTCTTCACCTATTTTGTGATTCTTGCTGAGAATGGATTCCTGCCTTTACACCTGTTAGGACTGCGTATAGATTGGGATGATAAGTATCTTAATGACTTGGAGGACAGTTATGGCCAGGAATGGGTACGTTCTTCTTGTTGGAGTCCAGATTCACGTTAGTTGACATTTGAGCTGCTGAATTCTTCCCATTCCGGTGTGTCCTACTCAAACAGCCGACCCTGCATCATTTTTTGCAGACCTATGAGAGCAGAAAAATCGTAGAGTACACATGCCAAACCGCATTCTTCGTCAGTATTGTGATAGTGCAGTGGGCTGACCTGATCATTTGTAAGACCAGGATGAATTCCATTGTACAGCAAAAAATGAAGTACGTAAACAAAGAGCTCATTTTAAGACATAGTCAGATTTCAGCATTCCAGATTAAATGATAAGAAAAAACAGGATCTTCTGATCATCTGTACCTTTTGTTCTCTCCAGGAATAAAATCCTTATCTTTGGCCTGTGTGAGGAGACAGCTTTGGCTTCATTTCTATCTTACTGCCCAGGCATGGATGTTGCTCTCCGAATGTATCCACTTAAGTAAGTTTGGCTCCAATGTAGTGTGCAGCGGTCATTCAGTAACTTAATTTCTTTCAATTATTATTTAAAAAGCGAAGGTTGGAAGAGTTCTTGTAACAATGTCCACCCCTCCTTGTTTCAGACCTTGGTGGTGGTTATGTGCCTTACCATATGCGTTCCTCATTTTCATCTATGATGAGGCTAGAAGATACATTCTCAGGCGGAACCCAGGAGGTAAGAACAAACTGCGGCTTTAAATTAGCAATGACAATCATTTTAGCCTTTTTTTTTGCTTTTCTTGTAATCAATAGATTCCAGTCCTAAATGCTCAGCCAGAAATATTATGTTTTTACAAATATCCAAAAACATAAATTTAACAGAATATAGCACTGAATGTGTTAAGATCCCCTGAGAATTGTGAAAATAATGATGTTTATGACAATGTTTCTTAATATTCTTTCTGTATAATCATGGTTCTGAATTGTCATGATTTGTCATTGTTTTTAGGTTGGGTGGAAAAGGAAACATATTATTAATCCAAGGAGAACCTCCTGCTCTAAACACATCCATGGACACATTATTTGTACTACAAAGACCTGAATATGTGACATAACATCATTATGTCAGTAATTGTATCTTTTACAACTTGTATTATAAATAACAATTTGATGTCATGCTGTCAATGATGAATAAAACCAAAATCATAGAACAATGCCTCTTAGAAACTGTGTTTTATTATTGACAGCTGCCATGAATTAAATCCTTTCAGTTATTTCAATGAATAATGAAGCACTGAAAATGATTATACAGACAACCTGACAGCATCTGAATGAAGGAAAAACACAAGAAAAAACAATAATGAGTGCATTAGACAAAACCTCCACAAAAGTACTAAATCAACCAAAGTTAATATCATGAGATGCCATTTGACATGCATTGCTTCACCAGTGAAAAAAGGAGCATAACATATAGGCCCTTTCCAGACTATTTTCTGTTCGTGTGTCTATGTCTGGCCCATATCATCAAAATTTGAAGCAATAAAATTAATTTAAAAAAAAAACAGCACCATAATACTATGATGATAAGTACACCTTATCTGCATGGTACTACAGTTAGAACACTAAATAAATTGCACTAAATAAAAACTTAATTAGAATAGTAGGACAGAGAATAAAACAGCAGTTATAAAATATAACTGCAAACTAAAAAAAAGTATTGTGAACAAATATTTAACTAGTTTATATATTAGTTAAATAATTAAACTAATTAATTATTTGAATGTTATTTTTTATAAAAAAAATTTGTAAGATTTGACTACTTTTATGTAAGATCTGACATGTTTTGTAAAATTATTATTTTTATGTTGTACATCTATATGTATATATAAATACCAATAACATTACACAGTAAATTTTGAATATATGTACAGTATATCTGTGTGTTTTTTGTGGAAGTCCAGTATTACTTATAGTTTCCATCAGAAACCCGGTTTAACTCGATCAGTTCTTCAGTAAATTAGATCAGGAGCTGCTGTTGGACTTTCACAAAAGTTCCTCCTCTCCTGGAGGAACCAAGGAGAAATCTGGAACCGAACCTGTGTTCTCCTCACCAGCTGAACACAATTGATACTTTTTACTGCTTTAATGTTTATTTGCAGTCATTTTTTTTTCGGATGTTAATTATCACACACTGAATAAATGTCTTAGAACAATGTGTATAGATGACTAAGACTTTTGCACAGAACTGTATTTCTGATGTAGATCGAATTGTTAACACTGCCGTCCACAGTGTATTCAATTTTCTCTCACCTCTTTTATTGCTTTTCTTAGGAGTTGATGGTAAGGACTTTTTGAATGTCTTTCCATTTAGGATTTTTGAGTCAGCTTGGTCTGTGCTGGTCCTCTGTGAGGTGCCGCTGCTAGCCACAGATGACACAGTAGTTGACTTCGGGTTTCCCTCGGTCACTACCTGAAAACACAGCAGTGAATCTGAACATCTGCCTTCAGAAAAATTGTGTTTATTAATAGAACGGTGTGTTTCAGTTGGTGAGAGTAATACATTTCACATGAACATACCATTTTGCTCTTCTTTCCTGAACCTCGGCCATTATTAGTACCTTGAAATAAACCATGAAGAGAATTTTTATGGTTTAGTACCAGAAGAAAGTTATGGGCAAGTCACTGGAGATCCATTTCAGACACTCAAGTTTTTGTAATTGTTTTGTTCATTATTTATCAACACGGCTTTAATACACTAAAGTTATTTATACATGGTAGGTGTATAACAAGCTTGCTATTTTACAATAAAGTTTCCATAGCCTTTTCAAGCTCCCCCTTCCTTACCTCTTGTTACAATAGTGATGCGGCTGCTCAGTGTGCTGTTCATTGACCTATGAAGCTCCTCCAGAGCACTTAACATCTTCATTAGCTTCTCTTGTCTATCAGTGCTGCTGGTGGATAAACTCATCTTTGACCTGTTGGTGGCCAGCACAGGCTTCCTTTGTTTGTTTGCATCAGTGGTTGCTGGTGTAAGCTTAAGTCGCTTGTAAAGGCTATTTCCTTCTGTTGTGGCATGCTCCTTTGTTCCAGGGTCATCTCTTGCCATGACATCAAAATGGTTATCAAAATGGTTAGGTGCTGGTGCCTTCTTCTCTACTTCTTCAGAATCACTAGTTTCTGAAGCAAATTTTACATGTCTACTCTTGTCCAAAGAGCGAGGACTATTCGTGATTTTGTTTAATCTATGTAGAGCTTCTTCTGTTTTTTCATGCTCATTAGAATATGTCGTCACTGATCCTGCCATCAGTAGTTTAGCAAGACTGCCCGTTGCTGTCATGTCCCGAATATCTGGGCCATCCGTCCAAGGGTCTGGTGGTTTTTGGTCACCTTTGAGGAAAAAAATTGAGACACTTCCATTAGTCACAGGACATCAAACGTAGCACTTTTAAAACAGTCATATCATATTGTACATAACCAAACACTATTATGCATCTTGTATTTGCTGTCTTGTTAGTGGAGCTTAATACATTTACAGTGCAAAGAAACAGTAGATCAAAGACCCTGTAGAGGGGGAGAGCAGGATCCTGAAACCCTTAGAATGAACTTTTGACCCTTTTCTGTTTCAGCAGTAGACAGAGACAAACTACTTGCCTATAGTCATACACAGAATATGTTCCCGCTTGCTGACAGTGGCTATGTGGGAGTTGCTAGGGGACACGGAAAGACAAGACCTGATGGCGTCACAGGCGAGTTTGTGGTCAAGAATATACAACATCAAGTCATGTTCTTACTGGAAATGCCATCACATCATTAAAAGCTCCTAGGAGAGCCCTCATAACTAGTGAGGAACACAAACTGTGGGCATCAGTGTATAACAGCACTCTTAGAAATTTACTCAATTTAAACAAATATTTTTCTGTTCTATGTTCTTCATCAATGATGACTTCCCCATCAGTTAGTTTATTCTGTGCCAAGATTGTTTCCCATTCTGGAACGAAATTACTTGATTGACTTGAAAGGACTAGGGCCTTGGTTCTCCTTGACAACTATTTGGAATATTTCATTTATACTATCATATATAGAGGAATAGCCTTGAAAATACTAAACTAATCCTTAATGTGATTAGTTTAGTGGACGAGAATTTCATATTCTGGTAACCTTTTTTTCCACAAATAGCAAAGATGTAAAAAGATTAGTGTAAGCAGCTGCTTTCCAATGAACAATTCACCAAAGATGCAAATACATTTCAGACTTACCTCTGGTTAAAGATACCTGAAGAAGATCTGGTACCTCTGAAACATGTGGTGCAGCATCCATAACTGGAGCTGACAGCAACAGTGTTACCACCATCATGAACTTCAACATCTCTTCCTTTTGCATGTTTGCGTCGTCTAGATGTGGTTGCAGATCTACCTTTTCAACCTCAACTTCAGTCCTGTAGCTTCCTTACAGCAAGTGAAAGCGCTGTCTAAAGCAGAATAAAATTTTTAATAGCTGTTACTATCTTATATCTGCTGGTGTGATATTCACACACACACACTTGCCACACTGTTACTCTGATGCGCCCCTACAATGAGAAGGCTTGTCGTGTTTGTGATAGCTTTTACTGGCTGTTACATCTATGTTGTTCTTCACCATCTCTATCATCACAGAGGCTCCATCAGGCACTTTAAACCAGACTCGGCATGGGTGTGGAGTTCACACCCGCCTCAACACTGGCCAATCCGGGCATACGCCCCTCCCCGCCATGACTGGGTGTCGGTGTGACATTTAGGGCTGTGTTTGGCGTCGGGGCCCTCCATTGTAAAGAAGGCAGCAGGCAACGGGCCCTTCTGCGTCAGAGGCCCTTTCTCCTTCAGCCCCTGTGCAAACACATTAAGAAGTGCCTTATCATTGCTTGTACAGCAGGGCGTCTGGCCACTCGGTCCTACACCTTCAAACAGACAGTCAAATCCAAACAATGTTTGATGCATGTGTCCGTGCAAATAAAGTGTATCCATCCATCCATCTGATTGCATTTGCATTGACCAAAACACATTCAAACATAGGGGAAATGGGCAATTCCACACTAATTTACATACCCAGCAAGGCTATATAATTCATTTACATTAAAAAAACATAAACACATTTTCTCATTGGGCGGCTCTGCAAATGACATGTTTTAATATCTCAAGATTCAGCTAAATTTTTGATGCTAAGAATTTTTTTAATTTTGGAATTTTCTTATAATTATTCTTGGGTATATTTACTCCCATGTCCTGAAATTCTTTTAGGTCTCACTCAACAAATACTTATACTTTGCTTTGGACAATTCATTTTGTCTTTAAATCTTAATTTAACTTCTACTCAAATTTAAATTGTCCTTCAAATTATTCAACCTCCTGGGCCAATTCACACATTCTGCTTGGATCCCACTGATTGCCATTTTTTTCTTCCTCTGCACCACATTGTGGTACACAGAGATTGTCACTGTATCCACAAATGGGCCAGTGAATTTCAAGAATAAGGAGCCAGTGAAGGGATCTCGGCAGAGGAGACACATGTGAGAAACACTGGAGGTTAAGAATCAGACTAGCTGCAGAGTTCTGGCTGCCCTCTGGAAGAGGGAACTCTTCAGATGAATAAAGCTTGAATAAGAAATTCAGTTCTCAGCAGAAAGGAATGAATTCTTCTATGATGCATCTGCAAGTATGCATATGCCTTCTAGTGAACCTAGGTATTGTCCAGGTTGAAATTAAGAATAATATTAGATGATAACTGATGATTCTGATCGTGAAAAAGTTTTGATATCTTGCAAATCATCAGCTTTTCTTTCTTTTTCAGTTACCACATTCACTTTGCTGTAACTTAGCTGTTTCTTTTTAATAATTCTAATGTATGGTTAATTTAAAATGTATATAATAGAAAAAAATACATTTAAATGTAAGCTACACAAAAAACCCAATAACTGTTTAAAAACACATGCACTTTAAGAACCACCTTGAAAGATTATTATATTTTCAGCTTGAGAACAAATGCAAACACCCATCCAAACAAACACAAATAATCATTGGATGTTAATAGTGAAACATGCTGATTGTGCAAATTAACATTTGTCTAAAGTTACATTTTACTCAAAACGAAATAGGCTCATGCCTTCTTACCAGGAGAATCATATAGAAAATAGTCACATTTAACTAAATTGGGACTTTACCCCATTGCTTTGAGATTATTGAAATATAAAGTGCATTACAAATAAAATTGATTATTATTATTATTATTATTATTATTATTATTATTATTATTATTATTATTATTATTGCTTATTCTATTAGATAGTCAGTTCTACAACTTGTTTCTACATATTTTCTTTTTGTAATTAAAACTTAAAATTTGTCAGACACAGTTTCGTAAATGTATCAGCTTTACCGTTTATGTGGTTGCTTGATGCTATTTTACCTAAAATCAAATTGTGCAAGAACTGAGACTTGACAGGGTTTTCCTGAAATCCAAAATCATTTGGTCTTCTGTCTAAAACATGAACCTGTCTCTCAAGATGTCCTAAAATGTACTTAAACATGACTGGAAACAGGCCTACAATAAAAAATATTCTCATTTGTCTGTCAGCTTGAACTTACTGAAAATACGACAGAAATATTTAATTAATAGGAATTATTTACTTAGTGCACTTAGTGACGCCTCGAGTCCAGGATATCTTTTGAGGTGTCTTTTGAGTCCAGGATGCAGTTTGGACTGCCTTTGACCTTAGACCTTATGAAAGTAAGACGGTGATTACAATTTAGTAAATAGCAGCTGCTCAAAACAATAATTGTGATATGTTGTTGAATAAAAGAAGTATTAAAAGAGCTTCTAATTAACCTGGAGTAAAAGTATTGTCAGCACTCTGAGTAACTACTCTGATAAAAGCAAGGTGCTCCAGAGAGGGGCTCAAAATTGTTCAAATCTGTGGGTGAGAAAGTGAGTGCAGTGAGTGCAGTGAGTGCAGTTCTTTTGTGTGTGTGTGTGTGTGTGTGTGTGTGTGTGTGTGTGTGTGTGTTGTGGTCAGTGATACAGGAAGTCTCCGTCTCTATTTGTCTGGCTCTCTGATGTCAGGAGAGGAGGAGGTGGAATCTGGGCTGAAGACGACAGAAGAGACAGAGGGATGAATGGACGGCTTGAAAGCCAGTTGCTGGGAAAGCAGGATTTAATCTGCGAGTATTTAGCAATTCATTATCTTTCTGTATACTTGAATACTGACTCATGCTCTGCAGTGTGGGTGTGTGTAAGTGTGTGAGTGTGTGTTCCTGGGTGCTGACGTCCTTCAGGTGAAATCTTGTCCAGTTTCATCAACTCCACTGTCCACACTGATGCTTTGATTTTTATCAAGAGGCAACTGCTACTCAGAAAATTGAGTTTAATTTTCAATGAACCAGACATTGGCGAGAGCCTTTGTGTTAAGCCTTCAATAAGTACAATAACACTGTGCTAACACTGCAGTCTCCTGTTTCTCCCACAGTCCAAAGACATGTGTGTCAGGTGAACTGGGGATTCTAAACTGCCCGTGTGTGTGTGTGTGTTTGTGTGTGTGTTGTGTGTGTGTGTGTGTGTTGTGTTGTGTCGTGGTGTGGTATGGGGTGTT
>JBBJLR010000087.1:23834512-23853472 GCA_037577145.1 Brachypetersius gabonensis
GCTTACACTCTGACCAGTAAAATCCCTGAGATGTCCCCCTTCCTCTTCTTCGTCATTGCTGGCATTCCTCTTGCTCTTGGCACAGTCACTATTCTATGTATTGACCTAGGAACAGACATGGTAATAACGTATAACCAAACTTCATCATAATGAAATTTTGGGCAAACTGCAACATCTCTATATTTTTGGACACCGTAGGTACCGGCTATATCATTTGCGTACGAGCCTGCGGAGAGTGATATCATGAAGAGGCAGCCCCGAAATGCTAAAACAGACAAACTTGTGAATGAAAGACTCATCAGCATGGCTTATGGACAAATAGGTATAAATGTACTTATAACTTAATACACAAATGATATGCTTTAGAAATTGTTCAAATTCATTTTGTCAAATTCCAGTAACTGAAATCTTTCAGTTAATAGAGGTGTTGATGCTGCATGTATTCTCCAAAACTGGGAAACTGACATAGACATACATAAAAGCATCTTTGTGTTTTATATTTGTTGTATTATTTCACATTTTATGAACAGTGATATATATTTATTATTATAATTAGTGTATTGTTCATTGTTCATTCATGCTCAAGTCATTCATTTCAGTAATATGTGTGTTAACATTACAGTAAGTGCAAAAAAACAAGAAAGTAAAAGATGTTTTTTTGTTTCTAAAAGCAGTTGGTTAGAACAGCAGAGGTTTACTTCCAAATTTCTTCCTAAATGCCTCCAGCCATCGCATGGAAAGTCTATCAGCAGCACTCCTGATTTAATTTAAGCATTGATTGAGTCAAATCACGATTTGACGGTAACTACAAGTAATCCTGGACTCATGAGGAGATGTCTGGAAGTGTTTAAGCAAAAATAATGACATACATTGTTATTTACAGTTTTAATGTTATTCATATTTATTGTAATATGAATGTTTTAATGAACACTTCCTGCCCAACCAAACAGCTTTAAAATACAAATTCCCCAGGCTCTTAAGACTTATATACAATGATTACATAAAATCTTATTTCATTTATTTCCTTTCTTTTCTTTCCTAGGAATGATGCAAGCAGTAGCAGGGTTCTTCACCTACTTCGTGGTCCTTGCTGAGAACGGATTTATGCCATTATTTCTTGTAGGACTACGCATAAACTGGGACGATAAGAATTGCAATGACCTGGAGGACAGCTATGGCCAGCAATGGGTACGAATCACAAGGCTGAGTTGATGAGGGTAAATGACAGAAACAATGTTCACATTTAAAGAAATACTGTATCTCTGTTACAGACGTATGAGAACAGAAAAATACTGGAGCACACTTGCCACACTGCCTACTTCGTCAGCATTGTGGTGGTCCAGGTGGCCGACACAATCATCTGTAAGACCAGAGTTAATTCCATTGTACAACAGGGAATGAGGTATGTAAACAAAGATCTCACTTTACAAAAATAAAAACAAAGCAGTAGAGCACTCTGATATGCTGTAAGAAAAAAATAATGAAATAATGAAATGTTGCCATGTTTATGTTACTTACAGCAGGAACAAAGTCCTCATCTTTGGCCTTTTTGAAGAGGCAGGACTTGCACTATTCTTGTCCTACTGTCCAGGCATGGATGTTGCACTTAGAATGT
Organism: Brachypetersius gabonensis; assembly: GCA_037577145.1. NCBI lineage: Eukaryota > Metazoa > Chordata > Actinopteri > Characiformes > Alestidae > Brachypetersius > Brachypetersius gabonensis. Next base: position 23,836,128 of record JBBJLR010000087.1, read on the forward strand.
ATCCACTCAAGTAAGTTTACTTTATTAATAATACAATACTTTGAATGTCTTTATTGCCTTTCTATCCCAACCATTATATATAGTACATGTTCATTCTACATTAGATATATGCAACTCTATGTTGTCTGTAAACATCTGACCAGGGTCAACCTTTTGTGCTAACTGACACATTTTATTAATGATCCTGACAAAAAAATTCATGATAACATTAATACCATATCTAATCTTATTACAGGTAAAATTACATGTTCTCTATGCAATGTTTGATGTCATTATGCTACATTTAATCCAATTAAAGAAAGTTGTTTGTACATTGCAGAGCTTGGTGGTTATTGTGTGCCGTACCATATGCACTACTTATCTTCTTTTATGATGAGACAAGAAGATACATTTTAAGACGAAACCCAGGAGGTAAGAAATTGTCATATGTGTGTGTGTTTTTACTTTGCTTCAGTAAAACTGGCCCAAATTTGGTGATGGGAATAGTGATGAGACCAGGCTCCCATCAGTGTAAATCAATTTAGAGAAATCTTGAAATCAACAGTTATTCCCGCATTAAAAATACATTTTGCCAGGCAGATCCTGTAAATTAAACGTTGGTTAAGTATACTTTGGTATAGCTAGGTGGCCTTTAAAAACATGATAAACACATCACAAGTGCCCTGTGGAAACCTGCACTTCCTCATGTAAATGTTTAAAGTATTTGCAGCTTGTATTGGAAGTTTGGACTGTGATTCTCCACTCAGAACTGTACTCAAAAATATTGTGCATATGTGGTTTGCTTCTCTTGTTTATACTTCTATTTTATTTTCTCAGGCTGGGTGGAAAAAGAGACTTACTATTAAAAAGAAAACTACATGAGTCACAATATTCCTGCCAAGCATTTTTCTCCATGAACATCTGTGAGCTCATCTCTGTATCGTGCTATTCTCAGATAAAGATACACTTTATGATTGTATACACATAGACACTGTTCTTTGTATTTATTATTTCCAAATAAATACACAATATCACCCAAGAGAGGAAATGTTTGATGTGCCTGGAATATTTTTGAGAAAAATATTATAAATTAATATATTGTGAATGTATAATATTATGAAATGTACTGTAGGTACTGTGCTTCCATAAAGTATTCTCTCCCCTTAAACTTTGCACATTTTGTAATGTCTCGTAAAGTCACTTCCCTGAGCCACGGCTTGGTAAATTCACTTTTTTTCAGCAATATTTCTCTGTATGAGTTGTACTCATGAATCCTATTACTGTAGTCTTTGAAAATTACCCATAAATACCCTATAATGTTGCCCTCAAGCCTGTTCTCCAGTGTGCTGATGAAAAACATCCCCTCAAATTAATACTTTCTGGAGTACTTCAGAAATTCCAATCTCAGAATTTAATGAACATGATGGAATTTTTTGACTTGTTAGCACTAGCCCTTACAATTAAGAAACATTATTTTTCATGTTATGTATCATATATGTAAAAAACTATATGAAGTGTGCAAAAGCCACATGTTTTATTCACATGTGTTTTCTATATAGGAGAAAGGTCATTACAAAGAGTGGAAGATTTCTAAAATACTAAACCAAGAAGACAAAGAGTTTTAGCTGACTACAAAAAGCAAGCTGTGATATTTGCAAAGGTGGTGTTTTCCAGTGTCGATTTTGTAGGGTGTGTAAACCTTTGCACTGAGGACTGCCATTTGAAGTTATATTTTTTAAATTTTTGATGGTAATGTCATTTAGTCACATTTGCATACGACTGTTGTTCTTATCATTTGCCAGACTGATAAAAGAACTTATGATGATTATCTACAACATTAAAAGCTCTGACAGGTGAAGTGACATTACGTGTCAGTAAAAAGGATGGTCAAGATTATTGAGATTACAAGCATACAGATCTGAGCGACTTTGACAAGGTTACAATAGTTACAATGCTATTGTAATGGCTAGACGACTGTGTCAGGACATCTGCAAAATGCCAGGTCTTGTTCCTGATTGCAGTGGTTAGTACTCACCAAAAGGGGCACTACATGGTCATCGGTGCCCAAGGAGAGTGAAGGCTGTTGCATAAATTGTTTAAATGTCAATGCTGAATATAAGAGAAAGGTGAAAGAACACACAACGCTGCTTGTTGTGTACAGTGCTATCTGCAGACTGATTCAACAGTTAACTCCTGTCCACCACCAACAGTGCCTACAATGGGTACATGAGAATCAGACCTGGAGCAACAGAAGAAGGTAGTCTGATGAATCACGTTTTGTTTTACATCACATGGATGGCTGTGTGTGTATGTCGTTAACTGGGGAAGAGATAACACCAGGGTGCGCTATGGGAAGATGGCCAGTGGAGGCAGTGTGATACTCTGTGATGCTCCAATCTGTGGGATATGCCGGACAAACTAGTGTCACGGTGGAAGGCAGAATACTGAGTGAACTGTGCCCACTTTGTGGCGTGGTGGAAGAACTCAGACGTGAGAGACACGAGAGAGTTGGTAAACTAGTTAGTCTTGGAACGCTCCTACAGGAGTAAGAGCTCACACCAAGATGAACCCGCATTCTAAACACAGTACTGAGTCTGAGTATTCACGGTACCGATGAGAGTTGGGTTAAGTAGAGAGGTTTGGGAAGCGAGACGCGGACATGAAGTCAGTAACTTCAATGTCTGTGTGAGGATCTAAACTTACATTCTGTTTATATACATTACGTGAGTCACTTCCGCTGCCGATTGACGTCACGTGACCTGGTGCATGTGACAACTAGTCTGATCCAGGTACGCCCCACCTTACAACGTATAGGACCTAAAATATCTACTTCTAATGTCTTGGTGCCAGTTACCACAGCACATTCAGAGTTTTTGTGGAGTCTGTGTTAATGAGTCAAAGCTGTTTTGGCAGCACAAGAGGAGTACATGTGGTTTTAATGTTACACCTGATATTATGGGTGTATTTGACATTTTTTGGATTTCTTTCTGTCATATTATGTTTGTTTCTGTCATATAATTCTATCATATTATATAAATATCTCTTTTATTCGGCTATATCTCAGTGTATCTGTTTTCTACTGGCCCAAAACATAATTTTGATATATTTTTGGTTTTAAAAAATGTAAGTTTCTAAATGATTCTTGGCAAAAAGATGGCAGTGTGTAAAAATGTCAAATGTTAAATATAATTGTTTTCACTGCCAAAAAGTCAAATGTACTTGTTTGTATGACATGATTGTATGGGATTACAGGTAACAAAACTATTACACATGATGATGATGATGGTTTTAGAAAAACATTTGATGGAATAAGGACATCAAAAGATCACTATGGTACAAAATTCAAAACTCAAGTTTTTCAAAATATGCAATGCTTTATGGACAATTTTACCAGACCAGAACAATCTTTAACTATTTACCAGACTATTTAGGTTAACTTAGTTAAAGATATAAGAACAAATTGTTTAAAATGACAGAATCAACAAAACTGTCAAATAAAAACATTTTTTTTGCAAATTTTTCTAAAATATTAATATTAAAAAGAGTAATACATTACATCCTTAAGACACAGTACTAAACAGTTTACAGACTTCACTTTGACAAATTATACAGCATATCTTTTAATTAATGTTCATGCTAATTTGCTAACATCTGCAGTAGGACATGCTAACTGCTAATCTACATAGTTGGCTAGTGTAGTGGCTTCTATGGTGTTGGTTATGTAACAGAAAAGATATCCAACCCAATCCAATCTTTTATGGTGGAAAAAAGTAATACATTTTACCTGCCTTAGATGTACATTTTAGCAGGTCTGTTAGCTTAGTGCTCTTCATTCAGTTTGGTCCATGAAAGGACACTTTAGAAAGGATATGTTAGACTCCCTGTTAAATACCATAAGATCATGGCATAAATAATGACCAGCTTTGAAATCCAGACACCACCACTGTGGAATCAACCTTCTTTACTGTTCCATAGAATGTTATTAGACCTTTTCATTAATTTATTTTTTTTCTCTTAAAAGATCTTTCTTTGAAAGTGACGATAAATGATGCAACCAGTACACCACATATCAGCTGCACAGCCACAGCATGGACCATCCATTAAGGAGCAAACCTTTACAACAAGCAAGTATGACTTGTTTGGAAGATACATCAAACCTTAAATGTCCAGAGCTGATCAAAGGTGTATGAAAGCTTTCAACTTTTAATATACAGGGTGGTTAAAATGTTAGAGTTGTTACCTTCAAAGTATTGTTATTACAAATAACTCAGTCAGCTGCTTTTGCTAGAGGGTTTTTGAGGGACTGGGGATGCACTAAATCAGAAATACATTTTGTTATTAAATGAAATCTACCAAGCACTCACCATTTTCAGTGCCTTCTTTGTGGGGAAGCTCCAGCAATAGGTTTAGAATCTGCCTCTAAGCCTTCATGATGACTTCTTTCGAGATGAATCACTATCACCTCCTGCAGGGGAGGAGTTTGGGGTAAAAATGTGGCCAGTGCAAATTGGTGGTGTCTTTTTTCAACCTTCATCCAGACAAGTAGGTCATTTGAGCTTCTCAATGACAAGAACAAAAGTACATACACATTTGTCCACAAACAGCTCGTCTACATCCTAGTAGTTTATGGTATAAACATTTCATTGTTCACAACTCTGCATCATCCATATGGAGATGACACCATTCTGTGTGGGGTTGCTCCTATGCTAAAGAAACAGAAGTTTATAGCAAACCTTCAATAAAAATTGAATTATTATTACTATTACTATTTTTATCCTCCTTAAAGCCAACCAGACTACGGTTAGCTTGTCATGCTGCCTGTGACAAAGATTAACACCCGAACTGTCTCACAGAAATATCCTACAAGGTATGATGACTGAAGTGACATAATTCTAAAGGGTTTTTTGCATAGAACTACAAACACTACAATATGAACTGGATTGGGGTCGTTTGACATGAAATGAACAATAAGTAATTGTTCATTTCCACCTTTCCAGTCACCTAGTGCTTCAAAATACAACAAAACACAGAAAAAAGTTAAAAAGAAGAAGCAATACAAGTGCCACGTAAAACAAATAATGCAATAGGGATACAATCCAAGTATTAAACAAATAAATAAGTAATAACATATAACAATTATGATGATGTTGATAATGAGTGTATGACTTATCCTTCAATGAACTCTTCACATTCCACAGCTATCTCAAATTTATATTAAATGGAGGATTTTTTTTGGAGCGGAGGCATTCACCCTTAATAGGTCTAAAAATATTGTATATTAATCATATTCTCTATTGTTTTATTACAGTCTCTGTATTTTCATCTTTATTACTGCCAATTCAATGATTGTCATTGAGGACTTCAAATGACCTACCTGTATGGACAGGTGTACCTAAAATATGTCAAAAAGCGTGTCCACAAACTTACCCACTTCTTCGTTGTTTAGGGAAAGTCTGTAATTGGCTGTCATTGAGAGATGACCTACCTGTATGTCCTAATAGTGTCTGGACCTCCCCTTTTCCGGCAGGTGAGATGGTGGAGTATAAAGGCCAGTGGATCCGATTTTGAGATGCTGGAATGTGTCTCTGGAGACAATAACAGCAGGAGGAAGGGGGATTCCACCAGATCTTGAAGAGAAATGGGGCTTGGAGTGAGTGGACTACGGTTAATTTTTGTGTAATGTTTGTGTAATGTTTTCTTATATGACGTGTTTGAAGCCTTTTTTATTGTATATGTTGCAAATTACTGTTATACCAATATTTCTTTTAGTTTATATGTTACAACTGTTATACATTTAGCTAATTCACTTGTGTCGTTGACATAGACAGGAAATGAAAGATACAAGTTGGCACCAAGCTTTGACAAGGATAAAAGGAAGAATAAAGGAAAGAGAGACCGTAAAGACTTGGATGAACTAAAGAAAGAAGTGGATCTGGTAAGGAACTTATAGTCAACCTAAAATAACACATACAGGTGATTTTGACCCCTGCATAGCATGACTAAAATGCACTCAAGAGATGCGTATCTTTTCTGAAAAGTGGATATGGAGTATTACTTAACTTACTCCCACACAGGATGATCACAAGCTAACCTTGGAAGAGCTTCAGCGTAAATATGGCACTGATATTACTAGGGTGAGTGGATTTCACACCATTTTTTTCTTCATGCACTAAAACTCTTTCAGACACTTAAGCAAACTTGATTCTTAAGCCATGCATGTATTAAACTGAACATTCAATTCAAAGGAATATAAATTTAAGACTTCTATATCTGAAGAGCAAACAGACATTAAAGTGTCCCTCCATGACAGAATTTTCTTCAGTGTACAGTATCAAATGTCTAATACAATTTTTTTAATTATTTATTGAAGGGTTTGTCCAGTTACCGTGCCAAAGAGATTTTTGAACGTGACGGACCTAATGCTCTGACCCCTCCTCCAACCACCCCTGAATGGATCAAGTTCTGCAAACAGCTCTTTGGTGGATTCTGCACTCTACTGTGGATTGGTGCTTTCCTTTGTTTCCTGGCTTACACAATACAGGTTTCCACAGAGAGCGAGCCCATGAGTGACAATGTAAGTAACACATAAAGATATTAAAATCTTAATAGTATATGTATAATCCATAAAATTGTACATATACTAGAATGCAAACATGTACAAAGTAAGAGAGCAATCAAAAAGCCCTGTTTCATGTATTGTCCCTCAGCTTTACCTTGGTATTGTACTTGCGGCAGTGGTGATGATCACAGGATGCTTCTCATACTATCAAGAGGCTAAGAGCTCAAAGATCATGGAATCCTTTAAGAAGCTTGTTCCACAGGTAAAGAAAACTGATGAATATTGCGAAAAACAAAGTTCTTTCACTGCACAAGTACAATAATTCACTTGATAGTACTTGGGTTTTTATAGCAAGCTTTGGTCATTCGAGATGGTGAGAAGAAGAGCATTAATTCTGAAGACGTAGTTGTCGGTGACCTTGTAGAAGTTAAGGGTGGCGATAGGATCCCTGCTGATCTGCGAATTATTGCTGCACAAGGATGCAAGGTAAATTCATTGGCACTGCTGCAAATGACAGCCGTAACAGTCCTTGAGAAGAAGATGAAAAGTAATTTTCTTTCCAACCTTTACAGGTGGACAACTCCTCTCTTACTGGTGAATCTGAGCCCCAATCTCGCACACCTCAGTTTACCAATGAAAACCCTCTGGAGACAAAGAATATTGCTTTCCTTTCGACAAATTGTGTTGAAGGTACAAACATGAACTGTGTAATAGTAAAGTATCTTAAAGGAAGGAATGTGATTGGTGTTTCTATGTTATAGTGAGAAATAAGAAATATAGTCATTTATTTATTAAACAAAATACCAGTGATTCTACCAGTGATCTTCTGAGAGTTTCCTTTGGGTATAGGTTTGCCTTAAAACATCCAGCATGTGCCTCTCTACCATATATTTAGTTAAGAATACATTTAAATCTTAAAACCTTTTCTGAAGTATATCATAAAACAATGTCTCAGTTACCAGAAAATATATTCCTAGCTATTTGATGTGCTATCTTTCGGTGAGATAAATTTGAGAGGCATTAATTACTCAAAAGTAAGACTTCTGGTTCCTATAAGCAAGACCATGAACAATTCACACCAGACCACTCTGAATGGCATTGTTAAAATATTAACCATTTATTCAGATAATTGTGCTTGTATATATATAAAGCTAATCATTATTTTTATTAACGAACCGCAGGTTCTGCAACAGGTATTGTCATCAACACCGGTGATCGCACTGTGATGGGACGTATTGCAATCCTTGCCTCCAGTCTTGAAGTTGGACAGACTCCAATTAACATAGAGATCGAGCACTTCATCCACATTATCACTGGTGTTGCCTTTTTCCTGGGTGGAACCTTCTCTATTCTTTCACTCATTCTTGGATATGGCTGGCTGGAAGCTGTCATTTTCCTAATTGGACTTATTGTTGCCAATGTGCCTGAAGGTTTACTTGCCACAGTCACCGTAAGTGAAATCTTTCAAGTTTATATGAAAATAAAAACGTTTGCATTCTCTGAAAATTATTCTAAATGTTAATAGAAGTTTAAGAAATGTATTCCTATAAAATATGTTAAGCACCTGAAGCACCTATTTAGTTATGTGGTAATATTGTGATTTCCAAATGCTGTTGTCATGTCAAGGTTATAAAAATAGCAGTCTTTAAGGGTTTTAGAAACTTCAAAAAAAGATTTTGTCATGGCTTAGTGCTTTATTCACTTTTACAGATATTGTACTGTCCCATGGAAAAATCTTTTACTGATAAAAACGTCATTTTATAAAATTTAAACTTACAACAACGTTTAGGTGTGTCTGACTCTGACTGCAAAGCGAATGGCCAAGAAGAACTGTCTGGTGAAGAACCTTGAAGCTGTGGAAACCCTTGGCTCTACTACCACCATCTGCTCAGATAAGACTGGAACCTTGACCCAGAACCGTATGACTGTGGCCCACATGTGGTTCGACAACCAGATCCATGAAGCCGACACCACAGAGAACCAGAGTGGAACCTCATTCGACAGAAGTTCTTCTACATGGTCAGCTCTTGCTCGTGTGGCTGGACTGTGCAACCGCGCGGTTTTTCTTGCAGATCAGTCCAGCGTTCCAGTTCTTAAGGTGTGTCTGTACCAAAGGAACATATGAAGGTTAATTTTAGACAGCAATGTCAAAAACTGACAGGATGTTTATGAGGAAGTTTGAATGCTTTTATTTATTCAGGAAATTATATTTTAGGCTATTTTCTTCAGCAATACTGACTTTTTTATCTTTTCCAGAGAGAAACGACTGGTGATGCCTCAGAGTCGGCACTGCTGAAGTGTATTGAACTCTGCTGTGGTTCAGTGAAGGAAATGAGAGATAAACATACTAAAATTGCTGAGATCCCTTTCAACTCCACCAACAAATACCAGGTACCTTGTTTTTAGTCACCTTAATAATTTTTTAAGATAAGCCCATAAAATCAAAGATTCTGGTACTCTAATATCATTTGATCTGTCACGCACCAGCTCTCAGTCCACAAGAACCCAAATTCCTCAGAGACCAAACACCTTCTGGTAATGAAAGGAGCTCCTGAACGAATTCTGGACAGATGCTCGACCATTTTAATTCAGGGAAAAGAGCAGCCCTTGGATGATGAAATGAAGGATGCTTTCCACAACGTGTATCTGAAACTGGGTGGCCTTGGAGAACGAGTGCTAGGCAAGTCACACTGTCACCAAAATGCAGTTTCATGTACACTTGAGAATGTTTTGACTCCCACAGATTCAACATATATATGTGGGCAATAGAAAAAATTAAATGTTCTTATTTAAAATGTTCCTTTACAGGTTTCTGTCATTACAATCTCCCTGATGACCAGTTCCCTGAGGGCTTTGCATTTGACCCAGAGGAGGTGAACTTCCCCACTGAGAACCTGTGCTTCATTGGCCTCATGTCCATGATTGATCCTCCTCGGGCTGCTGTACCAGATGCTGTTGCTAAATGCAGGAGTGCTGGAATCAAGGTTTTAAGCTCTAATATGTGCATGTCATATGTCAGACAGTGAAACAAGATTACATAACCAAGGTACTTCTTTTTGACTTTGTCTGCATTTTCAGGTTATCATGGTAACTGGTGATCATCCAATCACAGCTAAAGCCATTGCTAGAGGTGTGGGTATCATCTCTGAGGGCAGTGAGACTGTAGAAGACATCGCTGCTCATTTAAACATTCCCCTTACAGACGTCAATCCTAGGTAAACAAGCACCTACACATATTCTATTCATTTTTACACAGCAGGTTAATCAGTTAATTTATCAGGTTAATGATAAATGTATTTTCAGAGATGCAAAAGCTTGTGTGGTCCATGGAGGAGAACTTAAAAATATGACCCCAGAGCAGCTTGATGATATTCTGCAGCACCACAGTGAAATAGTATTTGCTAGAACGTCTCCTCAGCAAAAACTGATCATCGTAGAAGGTTGCCAGCGGCAGGTACAGTTCACTGGGAAGTCAAAACAATAATTGCCATGCCATTTATACATTTCTTGTATTCATTTGTATTCATTTACATATATGGTTGCTCCTCCTGCCAACAGGGTGCTATTGTAGCTGTGACTGGTGATGGTGTGAATGACTCTCCTGCTCTGAAGAAGGCTGATATTGGAGTAGCTATGGGTATTGCTGGATCTGATGTCTCCAAACAGGCTGCTGACATGATCCTTCTGGATGATAACTTTGCCTCCATTGTGACTGGAGTAGAGGAAGGTAGAACACCCACTGCACAACAACCCACTTAATATTTTGGCTATGATACATTATAATGATATGCAATACACAATTTTTTTTTCAGGTCGTCTTATTTTTGACAACTTGAAGAAATCAATTGCTTACACTCTGACCAGTAAAATCCCTGAGATGTCCCCCTTCCTCTTCTTCGTCATTGCTGGCATTCCTCTTGCTCTGGGCACAGTCACTATTCTATGTATTGACCTAGGAACAGACATGGTAAGAATGAAAGCATTTCACCTCTATATATCACATAGATACCTGTGTAGAGGTAATTACACTAACTTTGTATTCTCCTTGTAGGTACCTGCTATTTCTTTGGCCTATGAAGGTCCTGAGAGTGACATCATGAAGAGGCAGCCCAGAAATGCCAAAACAGACAAATTAGTGAATGAAAGACTCATCAGTATGGCTTATGGTCAAATTGGTAAGAAACCACAAAAGATATTTTAGAAAAAAGTTGCAAAATGCAGCTGTTTCCAAAGAAGCAGAACAAACAGGAGCCCAGGTCAGGAGATCTAGTGTGCAGAGATATATATCCGCACTTCTGATAATTGCTTACAATATACAAGTTACTTACAGATTTACAGAGGTAGGCAAATGTAGCAAGTAAGGCCTCATTTTGGTTTGGTGGTATATTCATTCATAATGCATCACACTGAATTACATAACTGAAATTATGGACAGAATAGACCATAAAACAGAGTGGGTTTGTTTCCAGACTCATTTACTCTTCTATTAAAGGGATGATGCAGGCAGTAGGAGGGTTCTTCACCTACTTTGTGATCCTTGCTGAGAATGGATTCCTGCCCCTGTTCCTAATTGGACTGCGTACAAACTGGGACAATCAATATTGTAATGACTTGGAGGACAGCTATGGCCAGCAGTGGGTATGTATCATAAATCTGGGGCAAATGAGAGACTGGAGTCCACAATTTAAAAGTGAGGATGCTTCCTTCTATATACCTCTGTTTGTTTTTGCAGACATACGAACGCAGAAAAATTGTGGAGTACACATGCCACACTGCATTCTTCATGAGTATTGTGATTGTGCAGTGGACCGACTTGATCATCTGTAAGACCAGGACAAACTCACTCATACACCAGGGAATGAAGTACGCAGTTAATTAAGAACAATACAAATTTTAGAAACTAATAGTTTCATTACATTTAGTTATTAATTTATATAAAATAGACTGCAAGTGTATACTTCAATTAATTTCTGGGGGGTTTTTTTGTTTTTTTTTTAGAAACAAAGTTCTCAACTTTGGCCTGATTGAGGAGACGGCTCTGGCAGCCTTCCTGTCCTACTGCCCAGGCATGGATATTGCTGTTAGAATGTATCCACTCAAGTAAGTTCAGTTGTCAAAAAAGTGCTTGTATCATGCTTGGAAGAGCAAGAGCATAACTGTTGTGTACAACCGCAATGTCACATCATTGAAAACACATTGAAAACTAGTAAAAAATATTTACCTTAAAATCTTTGCCCATTAATGCGGACAGAAGAACAAATTCTCAAAACGTTAATGATGCTGGAACAACACGTTCACTTCATTTCTGTTCTGGTAACTGAGTTTCATTAAGGCTGGTCACCAAAACCAGTGAATAAGCATTTAAACACTTCCTTCCTGGTGGTTTTCTTTAGGATACTCACAGACTAGCGCATGTACAAAGTGGGTGAATGCAGGGGTAGGCAGTATGAAAACGTGTGGGTATATTGTGCTAAATAACAATATGGTGAATCACTAGATGCCACAATACATGGTTCTGAGTCTGTCTCAGTAGATATTGGCAGAACTTAAAGTGTATGATGTTTCCTTGTTTTTTTTTCATATCTGCACAAAATAACATACATTATTTAATATTAATTTAGTATATAATCTGCTCATCGCCTTTACAACACTATGGGTGAACATACAGCACATACAAGGCTACACTTCTCACTCAAAATGTAAAGTTTCTTTGGTAAAAAGTTCTCACTGTACCATTAAGTGACATTCTTAGTCACACTGAACAGAAAATGACTCAAAATTACTCCAGAAAGCAGCATAGATGACACTGTTTGCTTTCAGACACCATTTGCTTTTAGTCACATTTGAATTATATTATCTTTATATCATATATTATTATGTATATATCATATAAACGTACTTTCAACCGTTTTTTATTAGTTAAGCATTAAAATCTCAGGAATTACTGTCCCTCTCCTTTAGACCCTGGTGGTGGCTGTGTCCTCTCCCTTATTCACTTCTCATCTTCATCTATGATGAAGTCAGAAAATACATCCTTCGGCGGAACCCAGGAGGTAAGCCATGCTGCTTTGAGCTTTAAGTGCTTTGTTAAATGTTAGTCTGTCCTACGATAAAAATTGCTATCAAACAACAATCCAGTTAGGAAAGCCAAGAGATAATAACTTTAGCTGTTAGTGAAACCGACTGTGCACACTTTTTTCATTATAAAGGAACATATTCTTTTTTTTTCCTCTCATATTTTAGGTTGGATTGAAAAAGAGACATACTATTAAGTGTGTGCCCTGATCTCTCTGCTCCAAGAACATCCACTATCACATCACTAGTTTTTGAATGCAAGAAGGAATGTGCACAATACAAGAGCTCAGTTCAGGAAAAAATGTGTGTGAGTGTCTTCTTACAATGGGGGGTGGAGGTGGGGGGTCACAGTCATGTTGTCAAGTATGGAACAGTCAGGATTCTTGGATGTGTCTAAACTAAATTAGGCCACAAGCCAGACTAGACTGACTGTCTGTCTGTCTTTGGAAACGCAAAGTAATGCAAGATGTCAACAGATTTTTTTCTTGCAACCACAGCAGCAGGAACAAGAACAACTACTATTGTTTTCCAGTTGATAGCATGTTATAATTCCTAACCTCACAACATAAGCCTCCATTATTAGTACAGAGAATAAATAAGAACAATACACGCTCAAAAGGGAGGGCATCACTAGGAAACTGCAACACCTTCCCCTCCATTGTTTCACAGCTGGTTAAAAGCCAGAATATTAAAGTGAGTATTCAGTTGCTTTTTTAAAAATATCCAGCAGCAAATTATTCCAAATTTTAGAAGCAGCAAAAGCACAGTCACCTTTCCACATCAACCAATGTTATCTCATCTAATATATCTGAACATTATTTATTGAATTACTGACAAACTCATTTACGTTTGCACACTGAGGGCTTAGAGAAGAAAAAGTTATCATTCGGCATCCAAGCCTGTTAACACAATTAGGTTTTGTTTCTAAATCATCTTAAAAAAATGACACCTTTAGGGTCTGTTACATTTCAGTCTTCTAAATACAAAGAGGGTACAACACAATGTATTAGTGACAGCAGAGGTCAGTATTCTGAAGTTTACCTGATAATATTAAACCTGAATACCTCCATGTCTTACAATCTTATCTATATGGTGCATTGATTACTGCATTAAAGTACAGAGTTTTCTACCTAGTTTAGCAAATCTCAACACAGTCAGTGAACACACACCTGATCAAAGATACTTATTTACAAAATGTTCATTCAGTTCACCAACACAAAAAGCAGTACAAAGTGAGATTACTTTCTGTCAGAGAAATGGTTAAATCACACATTCCATTCAAGAATGGACATCAATGAGCTGGATATATTCTGTAGTGGAGCCGTGAATGTATCAACCTCAAAGCCCCCAAAAATGCTAGAGTGGGCCTTTAAGACCTCTTTAATATTACATCAGCCTAACATCCTCCCACAGGGGGCATCATTCTGCTCTAATGGGGGTGGAACATGATAGTTTCCATGGCAACACATTTATAGGCTAGAACCCACGGCGTGTAAATAACATTTGATATTTTTAGCTTTCTCTTTGAAGATGCTCATTCCTACACACACAAACTGTACAGAGCTGGTCCCTCTCCAGCAGGAACTCTGCAAATGTGAATGTATTCAAATGCTAACAGGGATGATTCATTTTCATAATGAATAGGAGGCACACACTGAGTGGCCTATCCACTGTAGATAAGAGTAATAAATAATAAATAATTTTGTTAAATATAGCCTAAACTCTACACCTGGTCTGTGAATTTGTGCAGTAGTGGCTGATTTGAAAGTTAAACTATGAAGTAATATTTAGACTAAATGATTTTTTCTTGTAACCAGATCATTCACGGTATGTTGATCATAAAAAGCTCAAACATTTGTTGAACTTGGTTGACTACAAACAGAGGTAAGCTATGGAACTAAAAGGACTGTTTAAAGATAAACAGGCCTAACATGAACCACAGTTTCCCTCCCTGTTTTATAGTCGTTATCAACATAATATGATCTCAGCGATCCTTTACTTTCCTCTAAACTATGATATGAAAGTGTAGATGGCTGAAAGTTAAAGAACACACGGCTAGAAGTTAATTTTATCTAAACCACTGAAGAAAGAGATGAGATTATTCTAAATTCACAGCTTTAAGAAGGCCCACAGAAAAACTCAGTGATTAATCATATGTACAACTAACCTGCGAAGTGAATAACAATACCTCATTACAATGGCACTTGTGAAGTAGTGATATATATTTGGCATTAGGTGAACTCTCAGTTCTTGAACCTGATGTGTTGTAAGCATGACAAATGGTAAGTGTATGCAGTCTTTTGTACCTACCAAAAGGTGGTGAGGACATGTCCCCAGCACCCCCAGCATAAATTTAGCAGGAGAATGCAACCTTCAGGACTCAAAGAATTTGCTGCTAACTTCACCAAAGCACACCTTAAGAGCTCCATGCCTGGACAGATCAGCACAAGAGGGACCTACACAATAGTACACAAGTAGATTTAATGTCATGGCTGTTTGGTGTATATCAAAGGCCAACCTACACTATGTGGTAAAAAGTATTGGGACGCCTGACCATTAAACCAACAGGACCTTTAATGACATTGCATTCCAGGACAGAGACTTTAATATGGAGTCGATTCCCCCTTTGCAGCAATAACAGTTTTCATTCTTCTTGGAAGTCTTTCCCCAAGACTGATTACGTGGGGAATTTGTGCCCATTCATTCTGCAGAGCATAATGAGGTCAGGAACAGGTGTTGGACGAGAAGGCCTGGCTCGAAATCTCTGTTCCAGTTTATCCCCAAGGTGTTGGATGGGGTTGAGGTCAGGGCTCTGTGCGGGCCAGTTAAGACTCTTCCACACAAAACTCATTCAACCATTTATGCACCTTGCTTTGTGCACTGGGGCACAGTCATGCTGGATCAGAAAAGGGCCTTCCCCAAACTGGTTCCAGCAAGTTGTCTAAAATGTCTTGATGTGCTAAAGTATTAAGATTGTCCTTCACTGGAAGAAAGGGGCCTTGCCCAAACCTTGAAAAACAGGTGTGTCCCAATACATTTGTCAATACAGTGTAGCTTGCAGAGAAATAAAAAAGACGTTGAGAAATCTAGAAAAAAAAGGAAGCTTGATATTTGAAAGTGAATGGGTTTAAGAAGTGAAGAAAAGTTACCTTCACTGTAAGGGGTTTTTAGTTCGGTGTACAAATGTGATTGTCTCAGTGAGGCATCGGAGCTCTGAGCTCCCCGGCGGGGCTCCATCTCAGCAGAAGTTCTCCAAGCTGCAGGCTCCGCCCTTTCGCGTTACCATGGCGAGAGCAGTAGACGTCACTGGAGAAGAATCTTCATGTATAAAAGTGGTGGGTTCTCGAGCGCGAACGGAGCTCGCGTGCGTGTCCGGGAGGAGAGACACGTGTGGACAACACACACCCAGGGCCAGCTCAGAGAGACCCACCGGCGGGTTTTATTCCGACTCTTTTTTATTTATTAGTGTTTTTATTCTTTGTTTTAAAGATAATTGGGATTTGAATATACTTAAGAGCTCTCTTTTTAAATTACCCCACAAAAAGAGGCGAAAATGGGACGCGGAGTAAGTGTGCGCTTACTTTTCTTCGCTTTGTCTTTTTAAAAATAGAGGTTAAAATGTGTATGTGGCGAAAATATGGTCTGGTTAGTAGATGTGGAGCTCCCGATGCTGTCCTCATACAACACTTCCGCAAATGTCTCTCTCCGGTCTCCTTTAGTCCCGCGACGGGGCCGGATTTAAGCAGTATAACAGAAATGGAGAGGAAATATGGAGATCGTGAGCAACAGGTTCTCGTGGTAGGACATGGGGACTCGAGAGGACTGCTGTTGAGAAAAACGCTTCTGTAATTCAGTAGAGATTGGAGGAAAAGGAGAGAAAGTTGAGATGGCCGCGGCCTGGTTCACCATGTGCTGGAGGAAATTAGTCCCGTGACTACAATCCCAGCCTAGGTTTGGAGCTCTAAACCGTTCTGGTTGAGGGAGAGGGAGAGTGTGAGTAGTGGGTCTGGTGGCGGCTGATGTTCCCTGGATGCCCCACTTTGTTTCAGTTGATTGAGGCAACATTTCATGCAACATGTATTTTTATAAACGGAAATGACATATCTACACTTTTCGTGTGTGTATAATTGTGCCTCCCTCCCGAGACAGATTGTGCAACATCGTGAGCACTGTGTGGAGCTGGTAAATATAATCTTCCATTTTAAGCCAACAGTCATTTTCTCGTGTCTGTTGCAATATGTGAACAGTAGCGTGGGAGATGTGGGGCCTTCTTGTCTCCTCCCGAACACCCCATCCCCCCGAGGCAGCCCCCCCTCCCCAGTGCAGATATTTTTTTTTTGCCTGTGGCTAGAAGTGGGTAGAGCCTAATAGGTATAAAACAAGATGGTATTCTAGTATTTTTCTTCTTGTGCCATTTCCACCAGGGAGAAAAAGGGGCTCACCCTGTCTATCCACTTCACAGCTCTGTGATCTGTTCTTCTCCTGTCTGGCTCTCGCAGTGGTGAAGTATGTATGTGTGTCTCTGAATGTCACAGCATCCTGTAGCAGCACCACCGCTCCCCTGCTGAGAGGAGGGCAGAGCCCAGCATCCATATAAAATATGCATTCACCGCCAGAGCCATCTTTGTGATGCAGCGGGAGCAACCTAACATTCAGAGATTGGATCTAGTTTGGTGCACTGAAGAGCGGGGGGGGGGGGGGGGGGGGGGAGGGGGGGGGGAGGGGGGGGGGG
>JBBJLR010000087.1:23853482-23868331 GCA_037577145.1 Brachypetersius gabonensis
TGGATCTAGTTTGGGGCACTGAACAACGCCCCCCCCCCCCCCCTACAACCCCCACTGCCATAAGACAGATGTCTTTCCTCTCCAGCAGACACGATGTGTTGTTTGAAGCATCTGTTGTTGAGGAGGGCTGCGGAGGGACCAGAGATCAGAAGCTTTCCTCAGGAATATTGCACTCTCAAATGCTTTAAATCCCAATTTAAAACATACATGCTGTTGCTGAGGTCGCTGTCTTCCTGTTCTGTTCTTTCTCTTTCATATTTATATATGGCTCTGTTGATAACAGGTGTTGGTCACAGCTGTGTTCTCTCAGCCCCCCCTCCCATGTATGCACATCTAAGGCCATCGTGTCCTCTCAAAAGGATTTAACATTCTTTCCATTCAGCAGTCACTACTTGTTAGTGAGCTCTTTTGTCACTGCTGATCTCATCTCTTTGACGGAGATGGGAAATTTGGCCCCCACCTCTCTAGTCAGAGGCTGACTTAATACCACTTTCCTTTTTTGGTGCCTGGCTCACAGAAGATACCATGAGGCACAACGCTGGTGTCTCCATATGTACTGAATCTATGGCAGTTAGCGGAAACCTTGGAAAATTGTTGGTTGGTTTTCATCCTGACATAGTGAGCGAAACTGGCCATACCAGTTAATTTACTCAGGAATATGTTTACACACTCCATGTCCTGTTCGAGTCCCCACTGCTTCCTATTTCACGGTTCCTTCATGACCAGCACCTGAAATGTAGGGTGCTGGGTTTTCACACATGACTGCACCCATTCAAATATCCAGAGGTGTGGCTGGAGCACCCATGGAAACAGGGCAAAGTCCCAGTATTAGGAAGGTGATATGCTCATGTGCACAATTTGTGTTTTGTGAGCTGGCAGCTAGCTTTGCTAAGGGGGTGGGTATGTTGCAGTATATTGTAAACGTGGTTTTGTCATTTGATAAATCGGTACTGAAGCAGATAATCTTCACATGCCTTTCACACATGTGACTTCCAGAATGTTTTTTTCCCCCCAAAGGCTTTGTTTAGCGGTAATGCCGATCAAAGAATTGACAGAGTAGGGTTTTTTTTAAGCCGTATTCCAACACATTTTGATTCAGGCCTGTGTAGCATACACTTTTGGGAAGGATTTTGAGGAACTGTGTGCAACTGAAGTATCAGAGGATATTATTTCTCTTATGCTGAATTCTCTTGACCTGCATTCCCTCACTATTACGGTTCGCATAGGAGATAATCTCATAAACCAGAGCTGGTTTGGCATACAGGGAGTGAGGGCATGGGCATGGGAAAGCAGTTGTGCTCTGTTGTGCTTCTCACCCCGTTTGCTGACGGTGATGAGGGTTAACATACAGGAGACATCTGTTCTAAAGTAACAGGGAAAGTACAGAGTCTTTTGACTTGTGTGTGTGAATTTCTAGTCTGAAGATTTGTCAGCAAACAAAGAGAACATGGCGCTCTTATGAGTACTTCGATTTGCGAGTGGTGTTGCCTAGATGTGGCAACAAGAGAACAAATAGGTCAGATAGCTTTCACTAAGCACTTGAATGCAAATGCCACACTCTACTTCAGAAGTAACTAAAGATAGTAACATCAGTCAGAAGCTCTACCAGTGTTACTGTACAGCAACCCTGGCTGGAACCAATGAGTTTAATCAGTTCCATGGTAAAACCGTGACTGGGCCAGATGCCTGTCCAGACAATTTGTTGCTGTGGTGTAACTGTATTGGACCTGAAGGATTATGTGCTTTGGAGAACAGTTACTGTGGAATCCATCTTAAGCTTGGAGTTCTGGGTTTATTAATAGCTTGGAAAAATTCAGCAAATTATTTATTAAATTTATGGAAATTTAATTTGAATCTAATTGCTCACCATAAGTGTGACACTATAAATAAAAGGCTTTGGTAACTCCGGGCTAGACCAGAAACACCATGGAGTGTTACTGAAATATACAGAAACGCCCTGCCATTCATGTCACGTTCAGAGAAAATGTATTTCAGGCATGTAGAGACAAAAGGCCTACACAGGAATAGTTTGTTCCTATTGCATATGTTGTTGGTCCACTTTGTCTTGTGCAGGAGTGTTTATATTTTGCAATCTGGATTTATAGTTGTAATTAGAAAAACTGCACAACAGTGAGGAGTAGGTCCATTAGGGACGTTGACTATCTCAGTCTGTGATCTGGTAAGGAAGTACAGCAAAAACACCAACAAAATTGGAGGCTGGTGGGGGATATATTTTATGTGTTGTTGCATATGGAGTGTAAGGCTGCCATAATGGGACACGTTTATGGTGAATACGGTAAGCTTGCTGAAAAGGTGGATGCGACTGTAATGTGACCATAGGCCTGGTCAAACACTAATTTCATGATCATCTTAGAGTGCTCAAACTGAAAGGCATCAGACCCGAGTTGTTAACTTATAACACTTACAGAAACTAAGTGGTATAAGTAGGGTAAATGCAGTAATTTAATTTACAGTAATAAAAATACAGGGCTTTAAGCTCAAGAACGCTCGAGGGCAGCAGCAAATCGGCAGCATGGAGAAAGAAATTTCATATTTTATATGAAATGTAGCTGAATTTGTTTATTTGTTTCCAAATTAAATTATATTTTTCTTAATAATTTGTCACTAAAGTGCATGACAAATTATATATTGCCACGAAAAAAGCTGTAGCCTAAACAACATTTAAGTGGGGGTTTATTGATACATTTATGTTACGGTAACCCCCCACTTTCACGCGGATCAGCAGTCACGGTTTTAGTCAATCGCGGATTTTCAAACCTCCCGCCTCAGGGGTGGGAGGTTTGAAAGTAGCCAATCAGAGAACGTTATTTATTTCTCCTTGCTGCTGATTGGCTGCTGCACTGTGACGCTGCAGTCCAGAATTTCCCGGGGAATGTCGTGAGTGTTCTCGTGTTTTCATTTTGTTGTTCTTAAGGTCCTGTGTTTTTGTTACTGTAAATTTAAGTTCATTTTGTAACCACGTCACACTGCGTTTTTCACAACACGTGGGTGCTGTTTGTGTTTACATACATACAATTAAATGAATAGCATAAGTACAGTATATCTGTCTTAAAGGTTCAGAGATCAGAAGAACAGCGAAAAGTCTGCATTACAGTGCAGTTTCTGCATTTGCTGTATTCTCCCTATTACATAACACACCGTATTATATTTAATAAGCATGTAAAGGCGAGATTGTTGGCTTATGGTCCATGAACCATTTCTACAGATACAAGTGCATGATGGGACAGTTTTGTTTTCACTGCTAAAGTGCTGATTAGACTAGAAGATTTGGACAAGCCATAAACAACCATCACTTTCTGTTTTGTCCGAAATTGCTGTAAAACTGAAATATACAAGTACAACAGATACTCTTAAAGGCTTAACGGATTACAAGATTTACGTGTTTGTAATCATCTACCACTGCAATGGCAATAAACAAGTCAGTACAGAAATATGACCCTAAATAATTACATATTGAAAAGAGATTAGAAATGCAAACGCACAGTTCAGTTAACACTGATGAGCTTGTAAAACTGAGCATTACTGAAGTTAATAGCTTATGGTTTGATGCTATTTGTTGATTCTATTGGAAACTAAGGGTGCAACAGTGCATCAGAATGTTGTAATATTGCAGGGTGAAAATGCATATTGTGGAGGGAAAACATTCTATAAATTGTTTGTGTTTACTTCAGTGAAGCAATCAAGAATCCTTCCACATGTATGCCCCTCAAGCTGCAGTCTCATTAGTGAATGGTGCTAGAACGGAATAGTTATTACATTCTAATTACTGAGCTGTTTTCAGTCTTTGATGAATATATCATGAATGTATCAAACCATGACCCCTCAATCATCTGTTTAACTGAACTGTGAGTTGAGTACTGCTTTGTCACTCCTACTGGAAACATAAGATGCTGGTACACTACAGATTCACATCAATAAAACGGTCGTAATAACGTAAGGAGTTCTAAAATGAGAATTGATCAAGTGGATGAAATGTGGAGACTGATTACCTGAAATGCATATGCAGTGTTTTATGTTGCAGTGTATGTTAAATATTGTGAAAATATAGAAATATTAGAAATATTGCAAAACTAAACCAGAGCGCATTTCTATATACAAGAGACGTAAACTGTGGTTATTTTCAATTGAGTGCTTTTGAATGGCAGTGTAGATGTCTATCACGAGTCAGAGTTTGTCAAAGCCCTGTCAAGTGGCTGACTGCACAATAAACGTTTTTTTTTTCCCTACAAAAATGTGTATGAAGCAGTTTCTGCCCTTCAGTGAGACGGCGCCGTGACGTGTGGTGTCAAACCATAGTCATGTCTGTGTTGGAGGAACACTTCTTCTTTCTTTGTTCATCACACTTATTAGTTACATTCCCATATACTTGGAAGTGTGTATTAATGTTAATTGTTGCTGATTTTTTTAGAAAGCTTACTGTGCACATTTTGTGATTTATCACAATGAATGTGGAGGGAAAAAAGTTTAAGCAACTCTGTTTTGTGTATTGCAGGAAGGTCGGGAACAATATGAGCTGGCGGCCACCTCAGAACAGGGGGGCAAGAAATCCAAGTCTAAGGGCAAGAAAGACAAGGATAAGGATATGGATGAACTCAAAAAGGAAGTGGACTTGGTGAGTCAGCCCCTGGAGAAATGATGTAAAAACTACTGACAGTCAAATGTTCTGAATACACCATTTATTTATTCAAATGTATTTGTTGTTCTAGGACGATCACAAGCTGACCCTGGAAGAACTTAACCGGAAGTACGACACTGATCTAACAAGGGTAAGCTTTAATAATTCCAATAACCAAATTCAGAAACTTCAATACCTTTAACATTAGGTACAACCTTTTATAAGGATGCAAACATACATTCTCAGTTAAATGAGGCTTAAATGAAAACCTTTGGGTTAAAATATACCAGGGACTGACTGCCGCGCGTGCAAAGGAGATCCTTGCACGTGATGGACCCAATGCCCTGACGCCCCCTCCCACAACTCCTGAATGGGTCAAGTTCTGCAAGCAGCTCTTCGGTGGATTTTCCACACTACTGTGGATTGGAGCCATACTTTGTTTCCTCGCTTATGGAATTCAGGCAGCTTCAGAGGATGAACCAGCAAATGACAACGTGAGAAAATATTTTGATTAGATTGGAGACCTGTTATTTTAAAATGTCAGTTCAAAGAACCTAAAAAAATGTCATTGTCATGCAGTTGTATCTGGGTATTGTGCTCTCTGCTGTGGTGATGATCACTGGATGCTTCTCGTATTATCAAGAAGCTAAAAGCTCCAAGATCATGGACTCCTTCAAGAACCTTGTCCCTCAGGTACTGAGAAACATATCCTTTATCTTGAGACTCTTATTCCTGTTTTATTGCAACAGCGCTGTTGCTTATCTTTCTGGTTTGTTGTTTAGCAAGCCCTGGTTGTCCGTGATGGCGAGAAGATGAGCATAAATGCTGAGGATGTGGTTGTCGGAGATCTTGTGGAGGTTAAAGGTGGAGACAGAATTCCTGCTGATCTGCGTATTATTTCTGCTCATGGGTGCAAGGTGAACAGATATTATTAGGTTTCCTCCAAATACCAAATTCCAGGTCTACAGTCACTTATTTGACTTCTTCCTCCTTTTATAGGTGGATAACTCCTCCCTGACTGGTGAATCCGAGCCCCAGACACGTACTCCTGACTTCTCCAACGACAATCCCTTGGAGACAAGAAACATTGCCTTTTTTTCCACCAACTGTGTTGAAGGTAGTGTGTGTGTGGCTGTATTTCCTAAATGGATTTGTTCTGGTATCAAGTCATTTAGCAAAAATGTTCAATATGCAATGTAATTTGTTTCTCTGTAGGGACTGCCAGAGGTATTGTCATCAACACCGGTGATCGCACTGTCATGGGTCGTATTGCTACTCTTGCCTCAGGTCTTGAAGTTGGCCGAACCCCCATTTCCATAGAAATTGAGCACTTTATCCACATAATCACTGGAGTGGCTGTTTTCCTTGGTGTCTCTTTCTTCATTCTATCCCTGATTCTTGGATACAGCTGGCTAGAGGCAGTCATCTTCCTCATCGGTATCATTGTTGCAAATGTGCCGGAAGGTCTCTTAGCCACAGTAACTGTGAGTACCATGTTGAACAAACACAATATTGTTGTTAATGTATAAGAAGTATATTTTCTAAGCCCGACTTTCTCACATTCTTTCTTGTCCCTGTATCCAGGTGTGTCTGACTTTAACTGCCAAACGTATGGCCAAGAAGAACTGCCTGGTGAAGAATCTCGAAGCTGTGGAAACCCTTGGGTCTACTTCTACCATCTGCTCAGATAAGACTGGAACCCTGACCCAGAACCGCATGACTGTGGCCCACATGTGGTTCGACAACCAGATCCATGAAGCAGACACCACAGAGAACCAGAGTGGAACCTCTTTCGACAGAAGCTCTGCCACTTGGGCTGGCCTAGCTCGAATTGCTGGTCTGTGTAATCGTGCCGTCTTCCTTGCAGATCAAGACAATGTCCCAATCCTCAAGGTACTTACAGCAGTAAATCTGTGAGCTTTTTGGCCATATTGTCTGTCATTACTGCACCCTTTCCAAGTTGTTTACTGACTGCTAAGGCTTGTTTTTCTGCTCATGTTCCAGTGTAATTTTGTCTTTGGCTCTGGGGAATTTTTGTGCCCCTTTCTCCCAAGAGCTTCTTAGTAGGTCTGTCTCCCAGTAAACAGCCGTTGTGCCTGTTAGTGTGGGTAGTTTGTGGGTATCAAGTGTTCTGTGTAAATGACCCGAATAAGAACAGTTCCTTAACAGCTGTGATAGTTTTATTTGGCTGAAGTGTTTCTGTTGAAATGCACTGATGCTGAAACTGGTACTTCATGTTATTTTGATTTGTTAAAATTAAAGGGTTAATGCCTCTTTTCCGCAGAGGGATACAGCTGGTGATGCATCGGAGTCAGCCCTGCTGAAATGCATTGAGCTCTGCTGTGGTTCAGTGAAGGACATGAGAGATAAATACATGAAGATTGCTGAGATCCCTTTTAACTCTACCAACAAATACCAGGTAACCTGATGCACTCACCCTGTGTGTCTTCTGTTGTGTTCCTGTGAAAATGAAATTGCTGATGCCTTGTTACTGGACTTCTATCTGTTAGTTGTCCATCCACAAGAACCCTAATGAGGGAGAAAGCAAGCATCTTCTAGTAATGAAGGGAGCTCCTGAGAGGATCCTGGACAGGTGCTCCACTATTATGCTTCAGGGAAAAGAACAGCCCCTAGACGATGAGATGAAGGATGCTTTTCAGAATGCTTACTTGGAACTGGGTGGCCTGGGAGAGCGAGTGCTGGGTAAGGTTGTTATTAAATGCTGTTGTAACAAATCAACCCACTCCTGTCTCTGAAGTGATTGTGTCAAGTGTCGTGACTACTTTAATGAAAACCTTATTTCTTTGTAGGTTTCTGCCACTACAGCCTTCCTGATGATCAGTTCCCTGAGGACTTCCAGTTTGACACTGATGATGTGAACTTTCCAACTGAAAATTTGTGCTTTGTTGGGCTCATGTCTATGATCGATCCACCACGTGCTGCAGTGCCTGATGCTGTTGGCAAGTGTAGAAGTGCTGGAATCAAGGTATTAGCGTTATATACCATCCAATCAATCCTCATGCGAAAAGATCAATACCTGTGATTTGTAAGCTGCAAATAGAACATCCATGCTTATAATGAATTTACTACGTCTGATACTGAAATTGAGTGTTTGATTGTAGCAAATAATTAACTCCACCAGAGTTAGTGTATTGTTTGAATTTTGTAATGTTGAGGCAAATGCTTGCAAATATATTGTGCGTTTACTGCTTTTTCTGTAGAAATCATTGCAAAATCCCCAATCAGTATTGCTATCTGTATATTAGCCTTGGTATTACTTGTTTTTAGGTTAGCTTTTGTCTTATCTCCGACTACAGAGCTAACATCTTCATTACTTCATTACTTCATTACTTCATTACTTCATTACTTCATTACTTCATTACTTCATTAATTACTTGTTTTTAGGTTAGCTTTTGTCTCATCTCCGACTACAGAGCTAACATCTTGTTCTGTCTTTTAGGTTATCATGGTCACTGGTGATCATCCAATCACCGCAAAGGCCATTGCCAAGGGTGTGGGTATCATCTCTGAGGGGAATGAGACTGTGGAAGACATCGCTGCCCGTTTGAACATTCCTATCAATGAAGTCAACCCCAGGTAATGTGATGCTCTTGTATTTGTGCTGTTCCTTTGTGGTGTTTGTGCTTTTTTTAATCTGATCTACTTTTGATTTTCTTTCCAGAGATGCCAAGGCATGTGTGGTGCATGGTGGTGATCTTAAAGACCTGACCCCTGAACAATTAGATGATGTTTTGAAACATCACACTGAGATTGTGTTTGCTAGAACATCTCCTCAACAAAAGCTGATTATTGTGGAAGGCTGTCAGCGGCAGGTATGAAGTCATGATCATTCAATTACTCATTGAAAGCCACGTGTGAAACAATGATGGGACTGTGTAGTGTAAAAGTTGACCTGTTTTTATTAACTCTGTATTAACAGGGTGCTATTGTAGCTGTGACTGGTGATGGTGTGAATGACTCTCCTGCTCTGAAGAAGGCTGATATTGGAGTAGCTATGGGTATTGCTGGATCTGATGTCTCCAAACAGGCTGCTGACATGATCCTTCTGGATGACAACTTTGCCTCCATTGTAACAGGAGTAGAAGAAGGTATAAGATGAGGAAGAAATAAGTGATCTTAGTTCATTGCAAAATATGCTTGTGATGTTTATTTGTTTTGGTTTTTTTTTGGGCTAGGCCGCCTGATCTTTGACAACTTGAAGAAGTCAATTGCTTACACCTTGACCAGCAACATTCCCGAGATCACCCCTTTCTTGCTCTTCATTATTGCAAACATTCCTCTTCCTCTGGGCACAGTCACCATCCTCTGTATTGATCTCGGTACTGACATGGTGAGCATAATTCTACTGAGATTTTACGTCTGGCACAACTGTTAAGATTTTGAGTTGATTTTGGTGACATGTGACCCCTCACCCCCCCCTTTCAGGTTCCAGCTATCTCCTTGGCTTATGAGGCTGCTGAGAGTGACATCATGAAGAGGCAGCCCAGAAACCCCAAAACAGATAAGCTGGTGAATGAAAGGCTAATTAGCATGGCCTATGGACAAATTGGTAAGATGTCATTTGCACTCAAATTAAAGTTTATCAAACTCCTTTTCCATCACAATCCACTCCACATCTACCTGCAATACACTGTTGTAATTATTCTCACAAGAGACTTCAAAGTCTGCAAGGTTTAATGAACCAAGTGTAACAGTTTGGGTGTGGGGTTACTGGGCTGTTGAATAAATACAGGCTGTTTTGTTTGTTTGCACTCTTCACGGATTCTGTGGGTTATGTTTTTTCATTGTTCTGGTAAAGGCTGTAATGAAATGAATGTCTTCTATTTTTCTTGGGTGGTAAAAATAATTCCCCTATGGTGAACCCACGACTCCTTAAAGGGTCATAAACCTCTATAATTTGAACAGCCTTTGCTGAGCAGGCTCATTTTGAACCTCTTGCAACAAGTGTGCATGTGCTAGATGGTGGCACAAGCAAAAGCCCAGAATCAACAGGTACAGCTACACAGTGAAATGAATGGAGCGAGATTGATTGGACTGACGCATGATCTAAATCTTTTTAGCTTTGTGATGTAGCTTTAGCTTTGTACTTCTGTAAGAAGTAGATCTCTGTTCTTTTGAGGTTTTGAACCATTGCTTTATTCATCTGGAATTCCTCTGATTGAATTCCTTTCCTCAGCTAAAACGTGTTTGTTTGGATTGTACTAGTTCCAGAATAGAATTCCAGAGCTTGCTGTAATTGTGTTCAATATGAATTCATTTTAAATTATTTTAAATCTACAAAAAAAAAATTTTAATAAGCTGAACTTGGTCAGTCCATTGACTATGCAGTCATTATGTCCCTACTCCAGGCATGATTCAGGCCCTTGCTGGCTTTTTTACCTACTTTGTTATTCTGGCTGAGAATGGGTTCCTGCCATCCACGCTGCTGGGGATACGCGTGTATTGGGATGACAAGCATATGAATGACCTTGAAGATAGCTATGGCCAGCAGTGGGTGAGCATATACATCTGGTGATTTTCAGGTTTCCGCTGAGATTTGAATGTCAAGGTTTCGGAATCATCTTATGTTCACGTTGTTTCTTCAGACATATGAGCAGAGGAAGATTGTGGAGTTCACGTGCCACACTGCGTTCTTCATCAGTATTGTGATTGTGCAGTGGGCTGACTTGATCATCTGTAAGACCAGGAGGAATTCTGTCTTCCAGCAAGGAATGAAGTAAGTAGGAGACTGTTAATCCCACCCGGAAGATGCTCTAAAATCTATTTCTAGTAAATTATAGATTTGAAGGTAGCAATAACAGATGGCACCAGCTGTCAGTATTTGGTCAGTATGAAACCAATCCAAGAATGTAATGAATCTATCCTGAAAGAACACACATTATGCCATTTTTTTTTTGTGTGTGTTTTTCCTGTGGGGCAATAGTGTTTTGAGAAGTTTGAGCTTGATGTCTATCAGAGCATGATGGTATCTAAAAATAAGTTTTGTAATTTGTGGAAAAAATACCACATTGGATTTAAGGTTGTAATCTAATTTCTTGCCAATCCAGGAACAAAATCCTCATCTTCGGCCTGTTTGAGGAGACCGCCCTTGCTGCCTTCTTGTCCTACTGCCCAGGCATGGATGTAGCTCTCAGAATGTATCCACTTAAGTAAGCCATTGTGTATATATTTCTTCAAGCGTATTTGCACATGTATGCATGTATTTATTACGGTGATCATACGATTTAATTTTTGCCTCTTTATTCTCGTCATTGTAACCTTCTTGCACTCTACAGACCGAATTGGTGGTTCTGTGCATTCCCCTACTCTCTTCTCATCTTTATTTATGATGAAATTCGAAAACTTATCATCCGACGCAGTCCAGCAGGTAAGTGTCTTGTCAAAGATTACGCTGACTGTGAGGGATCTTTGTCAGTTGTTTAGTTTCACTTTCGAACTGTACACTGTTGATTTTTAGTTACTAAAGGGAGTTTGTTTCTGTTGTAGGTTGGGTGGAGAGAGAGACCTACTACTAAAGCATCCAGTCGACATCACAGAAGTTTCTTTGCATGGCTGTCTTGCTGCTTGGAATTTTAACCTCAGTAATTTGGATTTTTTATATATATATATATATATCTATCTCTAGGGAATGCTTGTCACAAATACGGAGATCGTGAACCAAGACATTGCGTGCCTTGTTTCTGAAGCCGGACCAATTTTCTACATGTTTTTAAAAGTGTAATATTAATAAAACTCAAGTCAGGTCCCACATTTGGAGTCATTTGAATGTTTTGTTTTTATTATTCTTTTGTTTCTCACAAATATTTGGATCATGATGAGAATGTCATTCTCTTCAGTGGATGAGGAATTAGAGACTTGCTACACTGAAATAACTCCTTATACCTCCCCACCAACACATCATCTCTGCCATGATCATATCAAAACCTTCGAGTCTCTGTTTCTACAGCCTCGGTTTCTGAAAAGAGGGCAAAGCAGTTTATAATCAGAGTTTACAGCTTCCCAGTAATGAGTAGGAACCAATTTTAAGTGCTTGTGGTATGCAAATTCTGGAGGGGAGCCAAGCACAGTGCTTCTTAACATTCCTCTGTTGGTAAACAGTTACCACAAAATTGACAGACCATGATAAAATATTTCATGCCATTTTTATTCACTGCCTCTCAAATGTAATTAAGCTGTAAAATGAGCTCAGTATTTTAAACCATTTGCAAGAACAATGTGGATTTTCAGGAATTAGAGTTAAATAATAGGCCCAAATGTCCACATGATTGAATGGCAATTGTCCTTTACAGTGTGCAGCTTAGAACTCATTAAACCGTCTTAGTCAGCACATTCTTTGGAGAGTGAGGAGGCAGGATCGCAGTCCTCTCTCCTGTTCTTCCAGTAGCCTTGGCTCCAAGCAGGAAGGGATGAAGAGAGCTTGGATAAACATGGCTTCTCAGGAGTTGGTTCTGTTTCTGCTCAGTGGTCTTACACTGCCAAAAAAAAGCTGCTTCATCATTCTTGAAGCTGAGGCTGTTAAAGTCCATGTTTCTGTGTTCAGTTTCAGTATTTTTATATATATATATATATATATATATATATATAAACCAACCAATCACATCATCATGTTAAACCTGGCTAAAACTAAGGGAGTTTGCACCGGCAACCAAATATTTAGTTTCATGTAATTATGCAAGACTTGCCATTAAGGCACTGGGCACAAATGTATGTTTCTTAGAACAACTTCCCTGCTGAACTTTGCGTTTCTATTGTGTTTAAAAGATTGTTCAAGTTGTGTACAAGATTTGGAATGAACTTTTCCCTTTTTAACAAACCTGCTCCAAAGCACTGCCATCATTCCCAGCATTCGAAATGAGTGACTAGCCAAATTTGTCTTCGATCACTATGAAATTTATAGCGCCATTTAACTGCATGAATAAAAAAGTGATGCTGAGTTACACTGTTGATTCGGTGCCATTAGGATTTTCTGCCAAACTGTGTTAAATTACTATTTTCCTCTCTAATTAAACAGTGACATATCAATTTACTGTTATTTATGTCGGTATTTATTTATTTATCCTGAGGGAGAGGACAGTACGAGGACCACAGCTCATTTACAGTTGGTTGTGTGGCAGATTAAGCATGAACCCAATTACATTTTATGTTGGAGTATGCATTTGCCTGACGTATGGAATGGAGGAGGAGAAAGTCTGTGTAATTTGTATACAAATGTCGTGTGCATGATTTTTGCATGACGTTCAGAGAACTATACTTCTGAAATGCTGAGTGATGCTGTCACTGTTCGATTTGGTCCTTCGAAGTAGGCCTAGTGGCCCAGTGAGACTGCAGAACCCGTACTTTCCCAAACGCATTTCTCCTTGATCTGGCATCCAGCTCCAGTGTTAAGTGAGATCAACAACAGACCGAGAAAATCGCTGAGGTCAGGTCACTTTAGGGTGTGTGTTCAGTCAACACCTATGCCTAATTTGGTCTGATACACTTTCTTGAAAGCCTTCATTAAATGCAGGAAAAATGAGCTTGCCAATTGTTGTTGTCTGTTTATGACCTACTGGATATGTAAACCATACTGTAAATGCATTCCCTATGTGAATGAAGACTGTTAATGAAACCAATAAAAAAAAAATCCTCCCAACTTTATTACGTCTCTTGAAAGCGCTGTTGATTCAGCTCTTTTCGGGTTTGGTTTCCCACCATTAAGGCCTTAGGTCTTGGGTGTGGTCAACGTGCTAATGAGCAGTGATCCTGTAACAATAGACAATGGAAGTGAGAACTGAGGAAGGAAAAAGTATTTTTTTTGTAAAAAAAAATAAAAAGTTCAGAGTTCAGTGGCTGAAGCTGCTTTAAGCTGAAAATCTATTTCTGGGAAGGTCTGTGATTGAGTGGATAGGACATCTTGGTAGAAACATCTTGCAGTGTTATACCATCAGGTTATTGCCAGTCCTGACTGCAGTTATTTCTGTACCTGTTACAATACTTCTGCCCTATATTGATATAGAACAACGCTAGAATGCTAAATTTATGGACCCTTTATGTCTGTACTTCTGCACTTTGAAACAGTCAATTTCAGCTTTTGTAGTCCCTGAGAGCCAAGCGCCGGCCTTATCAGCAGTTTGATGCCACAGTCATCTGTGGCTGAGAGTCCAAGAGAGCGTTGAGTGTCTTCCTCCAAATGTGTTGAGCTGTCTAGTGATGTGTCAGTGGCAAGTTGTGGTATAATAAAATATGTGGTGCTTTACGTGACTGTAACATGGGTAGGAAGGGTCTGAAAATGTTTTGTGACTAGATGCATTTATAGTCAAATTTGGTACAAAAACCTTGTCCTAACAGACCCTCCAGTAATGTACGATGATGGCAATATCTCTTCAACAGAGACAAAATATATTCTTAAAACTGATGGAAGAATTAACAGAGGGAAAATGCAGTATGTATTGTAAGAAAAGGCACAACCTACGTATATGTAGTGTGAATGGTTCAAAGTTGGAATATTCTGATAACCCTGGGAAGATAAACAAACATGACTTTTGGGAATCTACGTTTCATTGTTATGACCGCTTTGTTACTGCAGCCACCCTGTGACTTAAGGACTAAGCACACTAGTGGTGACAAAGTCCAGTCTGCCTGTGCCCTGAATTATAATGTCAAATAAAGTCAGATTCCTTGTCTTATCAAGGAAATTTCAAGTGCTGGCCAAAGTTAGTGTGACTCAATGGAAGCTATCAGACCAGCTCCATTACTGTGCGGCCCCTAGCTCTCACCTCAGCTGTGAGTCCCTCCTGCATTCACTGAGGCAAAAAATGATTTGTGGCCATGCACCAAAAATCCTAAAGATCATTACAGGATCTGAGCATTTCTCTCCAGTTTGCTCAATATTGTTATAAATGTATTAGTTATCCGTCAAATCAAGCAGAAAACTAGTAAAGTAGAGCAGTGGTTCCCAACCTTTTTTCCTTGAAGCCTGCCTTGCCTGTGTCCAAGACAAGCCGGGCCCCCCAACCCTAACTCCTACCCCCAACCCCTACCCCCATAGACGCACAAAAATAATGAAGTGATTAATTACACACTTGTATTTGCAAAAAATAAACAGTGGTTGTAGGTTTTTATACTCTTGTATATACAGTCGTGGCCAAAAGTTTTGAGAATGACATAAATATGGGAAATTGGAAAAGTTGCTGCTGAAGTTTTTATAATAGCA
>JBBJLR010000087.1:23868431-23885679 GCA_037577145.1 Brachypetersius gabonensis
TAATTAAAGTGTCGAAGCACCAATCAATGTATTCTTGGAGAGTTTCCAAATTCTCCTCGTTCTCCTCGCTGTTCATTGTTTCCGCCAAATCTCCGGCGTCTGACGTCACTACAGCATTTCCGTCCGTTCCGTCACGTTTTTTTGGCTTGTGACTAAAAATAAACATTCCTTTAACTGAACGAGACAATGCATCTGCGAGTACATTATCAATCCCCTTTTTATATTGGATAGTCAAGTTGTATTAACGCCCACCTCATTAACCACAGGTTTTGGTTGTACATACGGGCTAGAAAAACCAGAGGGTTGTGGTCAGTAAATACAACCACAGGTTCTGAACTAGAACCTACATACACTTCAAAGTGTTGCAGCGAAGTGTATGTTATGTGTCCTGGAAAAATAACATACAGGATGCTTGATCCCTTCAGCATCATCCTGGAGTAGAACTGCCCCAGCTCCAAGAGCACTGGCATCCACATCTATTTTAAAGGGTTTAGCGAATTCAGGAGCACTCAACACATTGGATTCCGCCAATAATGCTTTGATGCTATTAAAAGGGTTCTGTCCAACCAAAAGAATGTGAAGAACTTAGAAGCGTGGTGAGTGGAGCCACCACAGTCGAGAAGTTCAGGCAGAAACGTCTGTAGTATCCAGCCATCCCTAAAAATCTACGAAGTTCCCGCCTTGTGGTAGGAACTGGAAAGTCCTTAATGGCTTGGACCTTATCTGTTAAAGAACGCACCTGCCCCTGACCCACCTGTTTCCCTAAGTAGGTCACCGTCGCTTTACCAGACTCGCATTTGGCAAGGTTAATAGTCAAATTGGCGTGTGACAGCCGTTGAAAAACTCAAACACGTAAATGATCCTCCCAAGTGTCTGAAAAGATAACGAGGTCATCTAAATAGGCCTCGTACTTAGACACACCTGATAAGACCAAATTAATCAGGCGCTGGAATGTAGCAGGGACATTCCGCATACCAAACGCCATGACGGTGTACTGCGCAAAGGAGTCGGGTGTAACAAAGGAAATCTCTGAAGCACGCTGTGTTAACGGTATTTGTCAGTATCCCTTCAATAAATCTAATTTACTGACAAAAGCAGCAGAACCTACATGATCCACAATCATCCATTCTGGGCATTGGGTATGCATCAGGAACTGTGACTGCGTTGACTTTACGGTAATCTGTACAGAAACGAAAACTACCGTCGGGTTTCGGAACCAACAGGCATGGGGAGCTCCACAGGCTACAACTGGGTTTCGCAAGCTTATTATCTAATAGGTAAGATACTTCACTAGCCATAAGCCATAACCTAGCCATAACCTTACGCTTTGTGGGGTTTACTCTATATGCGTGTTTTATAGCTTTAGAACCAGCAACATCAATATCATGATGCAATAACGTGGTCTGACTGGGCACATCATGAAAAAGCTGTGGATACAATTGTACTAAGTTGCACAACTCTGTTCGTTGCTCTTCAGCCAAATGTTTCAGCAACGAAGGTAACTGTTTTAGCACCTCTGAATTTTGTAATTGCGCGGTTTGTCGAGATGGGTCAACCACAAAGTCATCTTCCAGACACGGAGTGAGAACAAGAGTGACGGTAGTGACTGGGTCTATCACCTTCATACTGGGCCCTAGGGTAGAGGACTGGTCAGCAACCGAGGAACGTTCCAGGTACTCTTTTAACATGTTCACATGACATGCGTTTTCTCCTCTTTCTATCTGGAGTATGAATAATATAGTTCGTATCGCTAATACGTTTCTCCACTGCATAGGGACTTGCAAAACGCGCAGAGAGAGGAACCCAAAACAGGTAACAAAACCATGACTTGTCCCCTTCCTGAAATGAACGGCTCACAGCCTTCTTATCATGTCGGTCTTTCATATTCTTCTGAGAAGAACTCAACCTTCTTTTTGCATATTGACAAGCCTGGTGTAGACGTGTCTAGAATTTGCCCACCTACTTCAGCACGTTTCTTTTTGGGGTAGGCGAAGAGTCAGATCCCTCTAACAATGTGTCTTTTAAAACTTTCAGAGGACCTCTCACTGTGTGGCCAAACACCAGTTCTGCTGGACTAAAGCTGATTGACTCCTGCACGACCTCACGCACTGCAAACAAAACTAATGGGATTCCCTCGTCCCAATCATGGCGTGTATCAGTGTATTATGCTCTCAACATAGCCTTGAGTGTTTGATGGAACCGTTCGAGTGCACCTTGGGATTCCGGGTGATACGAACTCGAGGTCATATGTTTAATGTCTAGCTGTTGTAGCACCTGCCTGAACAGCGAGGAGGTGAAATTAGTACCTTGGTCTGATTGAATGAACTTTGGCAACCCAAAGGTGGAAAAGAACTTCACAAGTGCTTTTGTGACAGCAGAAGCGGTAATTCGCCTGAGAGGAATGGCCTCGGGATACCTCGTAGCAGCGCACATTGTAGTGAGTAAGAATTGATGCCCTGTTTTAGTCTTGGGTAGGGGATCCACACAGTCAATAAAGATATACTCAAAAGGTTCCCCTAGAACAGGTACTGGACGCAAAGGAGCGGGAGGGATGCCCTGATTAGGCTTCCCTGTTAACTGGCACGTCAGACACGTTGGACACGTTTTAAAGTAAGTTCTCACATCATTTTTCAACCCCGGCCAAAAAAAGTCTTAATATTCGATCATAGGTTTTTGTAACTCCGAGATGAGCAGCAAATGGGTTATCATGGGCTAAACTGAGTACTTGGTGATGATATTTCCTCTGAACCACTATTTGGTAGACCGTGTTACACTCACTTTGTCCCTTGATCTGAGGATACCACTTCCGAACTAAAACCTCGTTTAGCACCAAATACTGGCATGACTTGGAATCTTCTTGATTCCTCACAGCATCGAAACATTTTATCAACGAGCTATCAGCCTTATGAGTAATAGGACCACTGGGCATGTTTAAGTTGAACTCAGGAACTCCGAGTTTCTGACTAGACGTAGGCTTTTCCTCAACCAAGGCTTGATCATTCTCTGCTAAAAATTAATCAGCCAAACTTACAACATCCTTAAATTTTCACGACTGTGCACAAGTAACACCAGGTATTCCTGGTGAGGACCTAAATCAATGGGAGCCTGCCGGTCACCTTTCCTCCGGCTAAATCATTACCCAATATCATAGTAATTCCTGATACAGGTAAACGCTCACAAACCCCTACACGAACAACACCGGATACCAGCTCAGAAGTCATATTTACTTGGTGTAATGGGATTTTTACAATTTCCATCTCTATACCTTGTGCAAACACATGTAAATCACAAAATGTGGAACCAGAGAATGGCAAAACATCAGCCAGCAACAGTGTCTGGGCTGCTCCAGGATCCCTTAAAACTTTAATTTCCCTGGGATTTGTTCCAGGTATTGACACGGTACCGGAGAAAATAAAAGGCTGAAAAGGGGACTCTATGTGGCCAGCAGAACCTTCCTTCCTAGTGTTGATAAGGTTAACACTTGAGGTACTGGGTTTAACTGGGCGGTCTTGTTTTGACTTCAAAGTCATACAGTTCGCTATTACGTGGCCTGTTCTGTGACAGTAAAAACACTCTCTGCTGTCTTTAGGCTGTGTACGGCCACCATTAAACGAAATGGAAGGCTGACTACGAGGACTGGAACGCGCTGACTGAACGGAGGAGGTAAAAATATGCTTATGAGTTAACATGAACTCTTCAGCCATTACCGCAGCAGAGGCTATAGACATGACTTTCTGTTCGTTTAAATAAGTCACGACTCGGTTTGGCACACACCTCTTAAATTCTTCCAGCAAAATCAGCTCTCTAAGGGAGCAAAAATCAGAAACCTTACACGCAGCCGTCCATTTGTCAAAAAGCATAGCCTTCTCACGAGCGAATTCTACAAAAGATTGAGAGGTACTTTTTCTGTACTCCCGGAACCACTGTCTGTATGCTTCAGGCACAAATTCATAAGCACGCAAAATCGCTGCTTTCACTATCTCATCATCAAGTCCATCTTCCACAGAAAGTGCTGCACATACCTCCTGAGCCTTTCCAGACAGTTTGCACTGCAACATCAGCGCCCACATCTCTTTTGGCCAGTCTAATGTTGTCACTATTCTCTCAAAAGCAGAAAAATATGCATCCACTTCGGATTCGCGGATATATAATATCGAAATAACCCTCGTTATATCTTATCTGTTTCTAGGTGATGGAGAAGGTGCAGAAGGCTTACCGTTTCCGGACCCCTCGGACAGGTCTGTCTCTTTACATGGCAGTCCTTTTTCCAGTTCCAACTGGCAAAGCCGGACCTCTTTGTCCGCCTCTATTTCTAGCCGCTTCACGGCCAAGCTGAAATCAAACTCCTGCTGTTCTCTGTCACGGATCTCCACCTCCTTACGAGAACAGACTCAACAACAGAGGATCGCTTGCTTCAGGGAGAAAATCGAGGAGAAGAAGGTCGAAACGGGGAGAGACCAGCTGCAGTGGGTAGGTCGTCCGACCCAGCCCCTGTAGTAGCTTCTCCCTGCCGCCTTCTTACTGACATCCCGGCAGCATCTGAGCTCACCTCTGGGTCTGCGGACTCCACTAACAGAGATGCCGCCGAATCAGGTACCTCAACGTGCTCCATTAACCCCTCATTCACCAGTTTATCTAAGATCAATAATCTGATCTCTTGTTTTCTCTTAGATCTCGAAAGCGCGAGTCCGAAGTGGTCTGCCAATCCAAGAAGATCATCCTTCTTACAAGAATTCAATAAATCAATGGAGGAATTCTCCAAAAATTCTTGCACCTCAAATTTCACCATTCTTTTCCTGCTCTTCAACAAACGCAATGTACTCTTTATTTCTGTAGCCATAGTAGTGCCCACCCAGAATTTACTTAATCAATAAAATAGTGATTATTAAGAATTAATAGTATTAATTAATAAAATATCCCGGACGAGCCACCAAATCTGTTACGGCTAAGGATATTTTAGGGTAAAGATGGTAGGGGTGGACCCACACTGGACACAGAAATAAAGAGGTATCAGACAAGAATATGGCTTTTTTTACAAAGAGTGTATTTTACAAATATTTATATATACAAGGGTGGTTAAATATTTACACAAGAACCAAGTGGAATAATATTTACAAAAGGTACAATACAGAAAATACAGGATACTCGTGATTAGAGGGAAGGATCCAGTGACGACTCCAAAGGAATGAACAAAGTAAACCAAAATGCCCTATTCTCCTATGAACCCTCTAAGATAAACTAATCCAAGTAACTTCCCTAATTAACTACTCTAATCTGAAAATAAACAAACCAAAATTTACAAGGGGTGGTGTCCGCTGCTTACCTAGTGTGTTAGACAACAAAAACCTACAGTGTGCAACAGAATGTGTAAAATAAAAGAAACTAAGCTGACCCGCTTCGCAAACCAAAACAAATGTGAACCACACGGCCCACAAACGATCATCCATACTCAGTCTCTCACACAAACTCACACGCGCACGCGCACGCACACGCACACGCACACGCACACGCACACGCACACGCACACGCACACGCACACGCACACGCACACGCACACGCAATCTCTCAGACAACCACACCAAATCACTCTAATGCTCTCAAACTTGTAACGCTATAACCAAACTCCACACCACAACAACCCACACATTCTCCTCAGAGCTGACGTGTCTTGAAGGCTGGTAGGCGGGACGTCACGTAGCTCTGTCCCAATCAGGTGAGTTCGGGGCGATCAGCCAATCAAACACCTCTCCTGCTGCACATGTCATCGTCAGTGGCCTGGAGTAAGCAGGACAGAGCACGAGAGACAGACAAAAAGAATACAAAACAAAAACACACTACGTGTAGGTGCACATAACACCATGGCTGTAGTTAACAGCTGTCCACTCACTGTGGATACTCTGAACAGCCCCAATTGTTTAGTGCCACTTAATCCTAACCACCTGGTCACAATGAAATCCACTGCTGCCACCTTTGAAAGAGAGGACCTTTACGGAAGAAAGAGGTGGCGTCAAGTGCAGTATCTGATGAAACAGTTCTGGAGCAGATGGAAAAAGGAGTATCTCCACAATATCACAACGAGACAGCGCTGGCATCATACTAAAAGGAAGCTGCAAGTCAGAGACATAGTAATGGACACCGAGGACACCCTACCAAGAAACAAGTGAAGACTAGGGAAAGTCTGACCCAGATGGACTTGTGAGATGGACTAAAATCCTGTTCGGAGAAAGAGAGCTGAATAATAAAGGAGAGCACACCAGCAAACTTTCTTTAGTGGAACGCCCAGTCCAAAAATTTGTTTTGTTGCTAGAAGCAGTTTAAGCACTACGCAGTTACAAGTTGTAATATAGTTTTGTGCAGAACTTTGTAAATGTCTAAAGGGTTACTTTTCTATGTGGAATTCATATGTTTTGAGGTTTCCCTGTTGTTAAACACTATAATTTGGTGGGAGTGTAAATAACCCCCTAAATGGTTTATTATTATTTTGTTAATTATTTGAAGGTGTAATTTTTTAAAGAAAAGATGCAGTATTCCATTTTTAGCACTAATCTAGAAAAGCAGGCCTTTATTTTGAAAAGGAGTCAACGGCAGTTTTGTTCAATGCTCCTGTGCCCACGCTGCCTGTATAGTAAGGCCACGGATCTTTTCAGAGACAGAAACAGATGCTTAATGCTGACTAACTCAACAGTTAAATGGACCCGTAATGAGGCACAAGCTCTTACGGTGGTTGTAGTTTGTGTTTATTTTTACAAGGTGCTATATTAGAACAACAAAATACATTTTAAACTTCATCAGCAGTCAAGACCATTGCTGCAAAAGATTACGGGATCCATTACACAAAGTCTTCAGTACCAAATATTAACTTTTCTCAGCTCAGTCTTTCAAAAAATAATGAACTTTTGAGATTAATCTTTCAATACACCACTGATATTTCACAGTTCCAATCACTGCACCTCACAGAAAATAATTGCATTCATCAAACAACAAACACTTGCTAGTACAAACTAAATCAGCTACCCTTGAGGGACAGAGGTTGGAGATAAGAACATGGATGCAGCTGTTCATTGTGACACCAAATTACACAGTTCCTATTGACAGCTGTTGAACGGGTTAGCATTGTGGTGCATGTGCAGGAAGGTGGTCTGGTGGTGGTTCTGATACAAAATGAAGGGAACTCAGTCAAATGATACTGCCATATGGCACAGCTATTGTCAAGATGGGGCTGAGTGAAGGACATGCACACATGTTCAGAGTACAACAGAAAGTTCTTTAATTAAAGTCTTTGCACAACTACAATACGCTTGGCTGTCGTGCACACACAAAAACACCAAGAGGAACTTAAGAACGCAGCCAGGCCTTTCCTTTATTCGGAAAGCCACTGCCTTCAGGAGCACTTAACTGTTGCTCCACGTGTTGTGGAGTTTACTGGGAATATGAAATGTGTAGTAAATTTTTCACAATATTGCATACATTCACTCATTCATGCAACAGAAGTAAAAACCAGGCGCTCTTTTGCACAGTTGCATCATACATTATTGAAAGCCTTATCAGATCACGAAAATCACCATAGCATTTTGGGGATTGTATGCCTTTCCTTGTCTCACTGCATTTCAACCTGTTTCAACCGCTTTGCCAACAAAAACAAAAAAGGATCTACTCATTGTTATTACACTATTAGTGGGAAACTATATAGTGTATTTTCACAACATTGCCTACTCATTCATGCTTCGATAGGACAATATAATTCATCCGTGATCTTGAGAACAGCATGATATCACAGTATTGTGTGGCAGAGATCAAGTAAAATGCTTAATGGGCTGGATGGATTTGTGATAAATCTAACATGGAGGACAAAGGTGTGATTTCATGACATCAAGAATTTTTAAATAAGCATAGCCTATCCATTGAGCCGTTTTCGTGGAATGAAAAATAAAAGTATGGTTTCAAAGTGCGGTTTAACCAGGATATACTGTTGGTGAGAAACAAAATTTGCTTATGTTCAACATTAGAGGGCATGCAGAACTGTTTTACAGAGAGGGAGAGAGAGACCAGTGGTGTGGCACCTGCCTTACTTTCTTACTTTCTCCGCCACGCCCCCAAAGTAAAGAAGGACGGCTGTTATCAAGTCACACGTTAGTTCCGTCTGAGTCTGCTTGACATGACGGTCGAATTTTGCACTACTTTCCTAAAGGTAATTGTTTAAACGAGACAAGAAAGGCGAGGAAGTGACAGCCTGTATATGATCCAGTGATCATATCAATGAAGAAACGCGGTTTCCTGGTCAGAGAACACTTTCAGGTGATTCCACCGTGGTTTCGTCATATTTCGTCACAGCCGCACGTCACGGAGATCTAACGTCTCCCTGCGGGCTGCCCCTAGCTCCTCCGTGCCGGACCCGACCCCCAGCGAGGAGGACAGGTTTATTTCTGGATCGCGGGTGAGAGTGTCAGTCCGTGTGGGAGAGCGAGGAGGGTTTATCCAGAACCACGCGCCACTGCAGCATGGAGAAGCCCTTTTTTATCATCTTTTGTCTCATTGGAGGTGAGTAAGACACACTGCAGGGCTGATGAAATACAGTAGTATATCTGTGATAAAGGGTCATTCCTGTCTTCCAAACAAACAGTGATATGTTGAGAGAAGTAGCTAGAGAATTAGTGAAGGAAGTTTAAAGTAAATTAGTTCGTATATGTCTTCATTATCTTAAAAACAAAGATGCAGTGATGTATTTGAACAATGGCACATATGTGAAAACACGAGAGTAACAACGCGGTGGTTATATTCTTGGTCGTGGTCTCACATCTGAAGGAATTCTGAGCCCAGATTAAGACAGAACAAGTTCCTTTGTGCCTAATAAACCAGTTAAAGTCTGCGAGATCTCCTGCTAATATTAACTTACTGTCACAGAGACGATCAAAGGTTGGCTCACTAATGTGGTGTGTGCATGTCTATGCATATGCTAGT
Organism: Brachypetersius gabonensis; assembly: GCA_037577145.1. Lineage (NCBI taxonomy): Eukaryota > Metazoa > Chordata > Actinopteri > Characiformes > Alestidae > Brachypetersius > Brachypetersius gabonensis. The sequence goes on from JBBJLR010000087.1 coordinate 23,877,390, forward strand.
TTGTTTCCTTACTGTGGTGAATATTAAACACAGAACAAAATTTAATCACTGATGTCTGTATAATAAAATCATTTTCTGGATGTATTGTTGTGATGTGATGTAGTGTAGGAAACATAATGATTTCATTATTTCCTGACATTACAGTGGTGGTGATAGGAACCAGGGATCTCAATGCCTAAAACACAAATATAACTTTTATTTTGTTTTACAAAGATATTTTGTTATCAGTAAACCTGATAAGAAAAACCTGGGGTGTATCAGGTATTAGGTAACATATTTGCATATTTGTAGTTTTCAGATACATTAGAGACGCTGTCATTGTGAACAATTCTGACTTGGCAAGTTGCTTTACAACAATACATTACACAACAAACCACAAAGCTTTTTTTTTTATTATAATTTAGTGTTCACTGTTAATTAAACCATTACTTCAGTATGTACTGTTATAATCAATGATGCCTTATTTAATTGCAGTGCAGAGTTATAGGATTAAATTTAATCCTCCTCTTTTAGTTTGGAGTTTCAGTACTAACTGATATGTTGCTGTAGGTGTGCTGTAGATGTATGTTTGTGCAAGTCTTGTAAAGACTTGCTGCCAACATTAAAGCTGTCCAACTAGTTCAGTTCCCATGTAATCACCTTCTTTTGTGAGTGTGAGAAACAGATGGTTGCTAGAGCCTGTGTGAAAAAAATGCTACACTTGAGCTGATCTCTCTTTTGCCCATTTTTATTCTCTTTCTCAACAGTTTTTCCTCTCTCTGTTTGTACGAGGGGGGCAATCCTTCTCTTCAAATAGTTCTCCCTTTTGTGACCTGAAGAGGGTCTTATTTAACTTTGTGTCTGAGAGATTCAATCTGTGCAGCATACACACACACACTAACATTCCACTACCATGTCAATGTCACTGCTGTGCTGAGAAAAATCCACTATCCAAATAATACCTGTTCACTGGTGGTCCTGTGGGGATTCTGTCCATTGATGAACAGGGTAAGGAAGGGTAAGAAATGAGAAACAGATGGACTACAGTCTGTAATTGTAAACTGCAAAGTGTATCTGTATGTTCCATTGTCCTGATTAAAATAGACAATGAGAGAGGATAAATAGCAGGTATACGTAATGAAATGACTAGTCTGTTTATTTCAATTGTTTGGTGTTTAGGTTTGAGCTTGGGTCGAAAAGTTATGGTACCCCCTGGACCCCTTGTGCGAGTGAAAGGCCAGCCATTGTCTCTACGCTGTGATGTATCGGATTATGAGGGCCCCCAGGAGCAGGACTTTGAATGGAAAGCAATAAAAGAGTCCAAAACCATCAATGTTATCTCCACCTTCGATAGTTCATTTTCGGACAAGTCTTTAAAGGACCGTGTGACGAATGGAGACATCAGTGTGCAAAGGCTGGGTGATAGCTCAGTGGAGCTTTGGATTAAAGAAGCCAGTACAACGGATAGTGCAACATATGCCTGCAGTACTCCCAGCACTGACTCTGTTATCAGTGGAAACTACAATGCACATGTTCATTTAAGAGGTAGGTACACCAGATAATAATACCGGAACCTTTCTGGTGCTACATAGAACTATTTTTTCCATGTTGTGAAGTTTCTTTAAAAAATCTAATAAATAAACAGATTTTCCAGGTAACCATTTATGCATTCAGGGGCATCTTTAAGTGCTCATGATTTTATGTTGAACCAGAACAACCATAGTTTAAACAACAGTTTTAACAGGGCCAACATGATTTTTTGATACTCAGCTGCAAATACAGTTTTCACTCCAAAGTCTATGCGTGAAAATTCATGGCAATTTTTTTGTGCTGCTGTTGCCAGCAAAGTGAGCTAACATCACAATGCTTGCAGTTTAAGCGCATGTGTTCTGGGTTCTAAGGCATGTGTCATAGTTGGAACCATGCCAATGTTTCTAACGGCTTTAGAGCAGAAGCTTTCCAAAAATTCACCCAAAACAAGAATAAAAATAAATTAAGAAGAACAATAGTGATTGCAAGCAGACGTTACAAGCAGACGTTGACAAAGCTAACCAACTCAGAACTCAAGTTAGCTTTTAAACATAAAGATGGCATATGGTATTATGTCCTTGCTTACATTAACCACAACCCACTGTGGTCGATCATTGAAAAGACATGATTATCCTTAAGCTTTGATCTAAGTATAGAGGATTTTTTCCATCTCTAAATGCGTTCTTACATTTATGAGGAAGGGAAAATGATAGCATAGCTGGCACCCTGTTTGTGACTGATGGTTTGGTGTACAAATAACACTCGGTCAACACATTTTTACAGATTTAGAATATTGGTTTTAACTTTTACATCTGAGCAGGATGTAAAGATGCAACAATGGATTATTTTTAAGAAACCATGCATGAATCTCTTATAGGCATCCTCAGCATTTTGTAGTAGTTTAAATGCGATTATACTCCACTGAGATATGCAAGATATTACGTTTCCCTACTCTGTCCCAAGGTGAGCAGGAAAACAGGAAGGCTTCCATTTTGCATTTTGACTTTTTATTAACAAAACTGGAACATAACCTGGCTTGTGGGCCAACATATACTTGTTCAAAACAAGGAAATCTATAAGCACTCTTACCCCTGTTGTAGCGGTGGACCGACAACCCAGGCCCACATAAACTGAACTTAAATATCATACATCAAACTTATTCCCACCAATCATCAAACACAAGTGCTTACCCCCTCCTTAAACACAGGTGTTTCCCCTGAACACAAAATCCTCACACATTAACAGAAATATAAGGACGACCCCTACTGGTCGTCCAGCACATAATCCCCCTGACCCCTGTGCTTATTCAGTCTGAGGTCATTTGAAACAATTACATTTGTGACACATGGCAGTTTCCTTGTTAAAAAATAGTTAATAAGAAATTATTAATTGGAATATTCTTTATTAAGCACATTGTGGACAGCGTGCATTAACATCAAAAGGTAGCCAGTGAGACTATATACTGGAATAGAAGAGATCAGAAAAACAACAGAATATACTTTACTCTCCCTGTTGCTTTAATGTGCATGGGTGTGTGTGTGTAAGGCAAACTATTGTCCAGAACCAATGCCATAAGACAAAAAGAACTAAACTGTTGTACTTATTAGAATGTCTATTTTGTCTATTTTGGACTGTTTAATATATAATAGTGTCCACTTGTCTCTGCTTTGAAAAGTCTGTTCTGTAAGAGTAAAACTAAAAAAATGAATTGCAAAACACGAAATGGAATGGCACTTATTCTGTGAGTCATTATTTCATCATATTATGCAACACAAAAAGATTGATCAGTTTCCTTTCTCCCAACACTGTTTTCATACCTGTCACTCTCTTTTTTTCTAACAAGCTTTAAGGCAAACAGAGGGAATCCCCAAAATTTCCTTTTTTTTTTTAGATCTGCAAATACAAAGTGAGCAATCATGTGAAAGCTTACAGATTGCTGTAGATTTTAAAAGCATTTCATCAGTTTTATCAATTAGCTTTTCCCTGCATCTTTGTGAAAGTGCCAAGTGTTGTTTTCTTTTCCAGTAAACTTTTAGATGCAATTTTTTTTGGCTTTTTAAAGCTAAACCAGGAAGTGTCAAAGCACATCACATGATGCATCTAAACTAATCACGTAGCCAGATATTGGTGCCAGACAGTGGAATTTCTTCTTTAGGTTTAAAACTCACTTTTGCAATTGGTTGCTGATATAAAGGAAATTACAATATTTAGATCCAGTAACATTATGCAGGAGAAAGAAAGCTTTCCAACAATACCTGTTTTTGACTCCCATCTGGCCTCATTGCAATTTGTTACTTATGGCCCTTAATATGTGCTCATTGTATGATCTTGACCTTTAATGCACCTGAAGTCTCAGTAAGATTGTCCACTTTATGGATACAAATATTTCTGCCCTAAAATTTTTGTCTGTGTTTGTGCGTGTATGTCAGCATATGTATTTTTGTCAACTTATAAATTTGTCAGTACTGTTCTGCACCTGTGCCAAAAATGTCCTGAACTCTCTTCCTCTTTATTGTTTGCTTGCAGTAATTCCTGATACACTGGTCTTGGCCCCTGAAGCTCCACTCACCTCAGTCACTGAGGGTAGGGCCATCAGTCTTCACTGTAACATCTCCTATGACTTCACTGATGGAATTTATCTGTCAGTTATCTGGTCTATTAAAAAAGGGCACTCATTAGAAGAGGATCTCCTTATATTTGGCCCTGATATGGGTGTAACTGTTGGTGAGAATTTCACTCAGCGTTATGCGGATGGGGGAATGTATCTGCATCTGGACACCGGAGGCTCATACAGCCTGGTGCTCTCTGGAGCAGTGCCTGCAGACCAGGGGATGTATGTTTGTACTGCCAGGCAATGGACCAGAGAACAGGGTATTTGGAACAGGATACAGGAAAAGACAGCTGTCATGGGTCAAGTGGCTGTTGTTCCAACAGGTGAGAATGGATTGGAGAGTTAAATGTTTGTGTATGTATGCATGTGAGTGAACTGAAAATAAAGCTGTCTAAAGGGTTTTGTCCTTGGAGTATATATGGAAAGAAAGAGAGAGGTTATGGACTTGACAGTTTATAGCAAGAATGATTATCAAATACATAGGAAGCAAATAACTGTGTTAGGAAGTGTACTTGCACAGAAAAGCCATTTGTGATGTCTGTGAAGTGCTGTTATGGCCATTCAGTATCTACTATTGGATGTGTACACACACACATTTTTATGTTGTTATGCTTGTGAAGACCTATCCCAGATCATTATTAATGCAGCTAATTGATGCCATGCCTGCCCCATAAACCAAAACCTAATATTAACCTAAATAATGAAAAGTAAACTTGCTCTTAATTTCTTATTTTTGTTTAAATAAACACCACTTTACCCACAAGGTCAAAATAGTCAGATTTTACGATCCTTGTGAGCACATTGGGGGTAGTGGTGGCCTAGTGAGTACATTACTTGCCTCTGGTCAATGGGTCATGTGTTCAAATCCTACCTTCAGCATACCACCACTGGGATCCTGAGCAAGACCCTTAACCCTAAGTTGCTCCAGGGAGACTGCCCCCTGTAGTTAGAGATTAGAAGTTGCTTTGAACAATACAGTGTAACCTTAAGATTTTTCCATTCCATTTCCAGATATCAAAAATAAAAATTAAATGGTAAAATCTTCAGAACTGAGGTGAACAAAAGAAAAAAACAAAGGCATGAAAACTCAAAAAATATTTAATGCAGGAAATTAATTAATATATAAATTTTAAAAAGAAAATACTGATACAATTTTATCATGTCGCCGTATTAGTGTACTTTATTATCATTATCAAAATTATCAGTCTAATTTTTAAATCCCCTGTCCATTTAATGTTAATTTAATGCATTTTAAAAAATAATTTGCTTTTAAATGCATGCATATAATACATTTATCATGATAACAAACAAACACAAATATGGTAAAGTGTTCAAATGATTTTAAATATAACCTTACAAACACTTTGTTATTAATGACTGAAAGTTTATTGATGCAAGTCGTTTTAAAAATTTCACCATCGAACTGCTGGACCTCCAGGACCAGTTTGAAACTCCTGGCCTACCGCGTTTCCACCTTGGTCCCCCATGGCAGCATTCCAAGAAACATTTGTTATTACACTTTGTTTAATTGTTTATGACTCCTTAACCCATTGAAACTTTTTTATTGATTTTTCAATAAAAAATTGATCTTGAACTTGCAGATTTATAACTTTCAAAGAATCAAACATATTTTGGGGCAGCTGGTAGTCTAGTGGTTAGGGCATTTGCCCTGTGTTCAGGAAGTTGTGGCTTCAATTCCCAAGACTGCTAAGCACCTTTGAGGTACTCTTGAGCAAGGTGCCGTCCCCAAACTGCTCCCCAGACGCTGTGTTCCCCGCTGCTTGCTGCTTCACTTGGTGAATGGGTTAAATGCAGAGGAAGAATTTTGTGCTGTTCACACTGTGTGCTGTGGTGTGTTCATGTATGACAGAATGGTCACTTTCACTTCACATTCATAGGCTATGTGTTTGCTACCCTACACTGCTCCCGAGGCACCCATCATTGGTGGCAGCACACTGCTTCATTAGTGCCGTCAACACATTTGTATGATAAAAAGCAATTCTTTGTCCACTATTGACACATTGTCCACTATTGACAAAATTACAGCAATTCTAATACATTTTCCTTTTATTGATTTTAGCTGCCTCCCTCAATGTGCAAGTCCTGGGCAGCTACTTCCTCACAACAGGAGATACTTTGAACCTCACCTGCTTGGTTTCTACAGATGATCATCCTGTTGCTGGTCTTGAGGTGACATGGCTACTAAATGGCACGCAAGTGCTTATCCATCTTGGTCGCGATGGTGTAGTGACAAAAACATCTAATGTTTTGAGCATGAGCCAGGTTGGAGAAGGTATTTTCAGACTGGAGATCTATCAAGTTGAGCCATCTGATATGGGATTCTACTCTTGCAATGTGAGGGCCTGGATTCAACACAGCAACGAAAAATGGTACCAGGCTGCAGAAAAAACATCAACCCCTGTACAGGTCTTAGTCACCCCAAAAGGTGAGTAGACCTGTGTTTTACAAGATTATCAAGACTAGCAGATGATCAAGGTTGGTTTAGTGAATAAGAACTGTATATGCATTAAATAGCAATCAGGGTTATTTCTCAGAAAGATGCCACAGGAAATTGGTCAATTAGTGCAAATCACTATGACTGCAGTTCATGCAGAGGAAGTTTTTAGTTTGATGAGAATATTAACTTCTTATAGGCATTTCCTTATAATGTATTAATAACGTAGCCATATTTTAGTAATTGCAATTTTAGTAATTGGGCTATTTGTAATTTTGGTATAACTTTGGTATTCAAAGATAAGTAAAGGAATTTTGCCATGTAGGTTTCCTTATATTTACAGACCTTAAAAGTGAAACATACAAGTAAAACATACTTCTCTCTTTGTGAGCATCTTATGAAGTCATCAAGGAAATATACAAAGAGTTCTTCCTCAAAAGAAGCTCAAAGTCTTTCCACAAGCACATTCTGCATTGGCTAGGCATTGTTTCCAACATCCTGAAAATGCAAAACCAAACATGGGAATGAATTCTTGGAAAGACAGACTTGGAAACCATACTTTGCTGTAAAGTCTCAGCTTACACACAAAGTTTTTAGTGACGTCACCATGCCACACTTCGTTTTCTGGCACCAATACTGGTATGGAAACACAAGTATTGATCAATTCTGGTTACTCTTAAAAAAAAAACTTTAAAAAAAGCTTTAAAACTACTACACTGTTTTTGATTGAGGCACTTCACTTAAGCCACCTACTATGTACCACATTTTTAAATGCTTGTTATTTGAAACCATGTTGAACCTAACAAGTTTACTTGTATAGAACACAATGGCTGCAACTAACAGGACGACTGAGCTATAATTATTTGGTTTGTGATACTTCATGCTGGATTTGCGAGATGGTTGGATCAGTTTCAATCTTTCTCTCCCTCAATATCATTTATCATTATCATTATCAATAGTGTCCATTCTTCTTGTACAGTTTAGATTATCATGTGAAGCATCTGTATGTATGCCTCTCTAATTTACTAAACTTTTATTCCCTTTTACCAAAAATGTACAATGAAAATAAAGTGACTGCTTGACTGACCAATTAGAGCACAAGCCATTTATCCAAACCATAGTCACAGCTGGTGCTGGAGCAAATCCCAGTACTTATAGGGTAAACCTAACTCTGAAACATGCTCATAAATTATATAGAGATATTGATGAATTCTCCAACTTTGCCACTTTCACTTGAAATTAGGTCAAAGAAGAGGTATCATAAATAACTTTTTGTTTCATAAATAACCTTTCAGTATACAGTGAGCCTCGAAATTATTCACACCCCAGGCAAATTTTCACTTAAAATTTATTTTATTCTACCGGTGTGATGTCTGGCCAGCGGCCACAGGGGGGTGCTGGGGTTTTGTTAAGTTTATGTTTATGTTTTCTTTACCATGTTTTGCACTCTTATTTTGACATCCTGAGTGCACCAGCAGGTAATACCTGTGAGATAGCTCCCAGCTGCTGGTGTACTCAAGACTAAGTGTGTCTGAGTTCTCATTGGTTGTTTATGTAACAGTGTATTGTATTTAAGTTCGGTTCAGTTTGACCACAGTGTCGGTCAACCCTCATACTAGCCTTGTGCTAATCTCATGTGTACCTTAGTTCTTACCTTCATCTTTAGTTCCCAGTTTATGTATGTTTATATCGGCCCTCGTGCCAAGTTTATGTTT
>JBBJLR010000087.1:23885779-23898262 GCA_037577145.1 Brachypetersius gabonensis
CACGTGTTCATGTCTGGTTATCCCCGTCACCTGTTTCCTGTTTGCGTTAACATGTTCAGTGTTCTGATTGGTTTAGTATTTGTCTCCCCCTGTATTTAGTCCCTGCGCTCACGGAGCCAACCGTGACAGTTTTACGCGGAAATCTCCAGAACATGGTGGAAACTGCTCCCAAATCCCCTCCCCTCCCTTTTTTTTTTAGCTTTTTTTCATGCAATATGTTTTTTCGACGCATTTTAGTTCTAAATTATTAAAAATATATAAGTTACAAAAAACATAACACATACAACAGTAATCCAAATATAAATTCTGCCAGGCACGTCTCTCTCTCTCTCACACACACACACACACACACACACACACACTTCTGCCCTGCACATCTCTCTCTCTCTCTGTCGGGGCATCTCGGCATGGCATCATTTTAGTTCTAAATTATTAAAAATATTGAAGTGGCCCGCCAGATAAACAGACAGCAGATTGACTGAACTCAAACACTTTCTTTATTAAATGTTCCCTGTGACAATAGAGTTGTTGTTTTAGCCACACCTCATGCCGCTAGAAACCACGATAAACCTCCCTCCTCTCCCATTCACATGCACACACACACTCCACTCTGCTGCGGTCTCTATCTCTCTCTCTCCCTCCTAATCTTTATATTTTCGTTAAGCGCAATATATTTAACTGAGTATTAAAAAAAATTTAACTGTCCTGGGAGCATATTTGGGTGCATTTTTCATTATACGCGGTGCTCTTTTAACGTAACCCCCGCGAATAACAGGGGGTTACTGTATTCAGTGGCATTGTCATGTACCACTAGGTGCTGCAGCGTGACACTGAGTGTGTCCAAAACCGTCAGTGCACTGAGGTTTAGTGTGTAGTGCGCACTGTCTTCTGTAGTGCGCACTGCTGTGGGTCAGTGCTGTCCTAAACGGAACACTAACACCTCCGCTTGGACTTGTATTTCACTGTTTGCCGCCATTATCCAATTCGAAAACACGTTGAAAGTCCCGCCCCCTCCGCTACGTGGTCAAAATGGCGTCCGTTTAGTGCGCAAAGTGTGCTTCGTTCTGCACTGCATTTTCTGGCCGATTTCAGTGCACCATCCGGGTTCTTTCATGGCACTGAATTTATCTTGGTTTTCAGTGTGAACGCACTACGCACTAAAAGTGCGCAAGTGCGTGATTTCGGACACACTCCGTGTCACACAGAGTAACCAAGTTGTAATGACTGTCATGTACCACTAGGGGCTGTAACGTGCCACTGTCCTGCAGCGTGCGACACTGTCCCGGGCCACTACAGGACAGTCACAGTGCTGTCACGTGACACTCTCTGAATGACAGTGTCATGTAATAACGTAACAGTACAGGACACTAAATGCTGTAACTGCTGCTGCTGGACTGACAAGCTCCCTGCGGCAGCTGCTGATTCAAGCTACCAAAGGCCAACAGTCCCTGTGTGCATTGGCGAGCCGAACGCTGCCTTGGTTGCACAAGAGTCAAGACGTTGAACGAGAGAGCCTTGAAGCTGTACAAGCAAGGCTCCTACGTCCCGTGCGTGCACCAAGACAGGTCCTGGTTGGTGTACTAGAGCGGAATAGCAGCCCTGAGCCAGGAGCAGGCATCCCAGAGACAGCTGATCTAACAGGACCACTTGAAGAGCCACTATTTTTTACACTATAAATGTAAAAAATATAAATATACTGTATGTATTTCTAAATGTTTTTAAATGTGTGACGCACATACTTTGTTTTTTTAATGAAATGTGAATGATTGTATTAAGGACACCTAATGGCACTGTCACGTCTTGTGCTTGGGGAAGTGAGGCAAGGTGCAAAATGCAGTGATGGAAATTTTAATACAAAAAAACACAGACTCTACAAAGTGGCACAAGGGCCTAACAAAAACACACTAAACACAAGACACATTAGGATCAGGTAGCGTGAATATATATGAGGAGGGTAAATGTGATGGTTGACCAGCAAATGTAACAATAACTTAAATACACAACACACTCAGACTTAAACCAATCATAAAACCCAACCACTCAAGCGAAACACAGAACAGCTATCAGTGACTTTAGGCTCGGATCATGGGAGTTTCTGCAGCTGAGGGTTGAGGCTTCTTTTAGCAGCATGCAGACACTTCCGCAGAGCTGCGAGCTCTAGTCACGGCAAAGCTGAAGTGCTGAAGTTCTGCGAAAACACCGCAGATGTGTCTGTGGAGTTGGTATCAGCCAGCCACTTCCAAGCTGCAGGCTGGAGTCCTGTGAAAACAGTGTGGAAGCCTCTGCAATCCTGCGAACCAAAGTCTCTTAACAACCAGCAGCAGAGCTGAATGAGCACCAGAGGGAACACACCAGCCTGAGATCTGAAGTGCTCAGAGCGGATTCCAGTTCCAGAGGACCTTCCCTCTATAGCCCACTGTCTCCATGCTGGTACAAGGCTGGCTCACGGTCACGCTTTGATGTCGGTGTGGCGGCTGCCCTTTCCTTTTCAGACTCCGAGCCTGGGAGTCTGTGCAGATACCTGCTGCACCTCTGGGGGGCTGGTCAATCTGCCACGTCTCGTGCTTGGGAAAGTGAGGCGAGGTGCAAAATGCAGTTTCCAATTATGGACTTCACATAACTGAAAACAAAGTGGCACAAGGGCCTGACAAAAGCACACTAAACACAAGAAACAATAACTTAAATACACAACACACTAAGACTTAAACCAATCATAAAACCCAATCACTTGACCAAAACACAGGACAGCTGACAACAGTGACTTCAGACACAAACATACCCAAATTTCAAAATAGAATTCTCCATGCAAACAATGCAGACATAACAGGCACCATATAATAACCCTTATACACACACACATACAAAATGCCATCTCTTTTTTCCAAGAGTTCAGTAAAAGATTCAGCTGCATTGCTTTGATGTATGAAGTAGTATATGTTTTGAGTAGTATTTAACAAATACTACTTTGTTAAATACTACTTTTATTGATCACTATTTCATTGGCATACACATTCACGGGAGCACAAAGATGGGTGGTGTGCGTAATTGTATGTGATGAATCCAAATGCCAAGGCCGTTTTTTGTCCCAGTCCACCCCAGCTGTAGAGGATATGTTCACTTAATCTTAGAAAAAAAACCCATCTTATTTAACCAGGTTGCCCAAACTATATACTTCCATATATTATGTGAAATGTACATCATGTTTGAATCGAGAATAAGTTATTCTTAGAGGTAACATAAATATAAATTGTTTGTTCCTTAATTAATTAGTTTAAAAACTGTATGTTTTAGGCTTACAGTGAAGCTTACCTTTAGACATCCACCTTTTCTAAGATAAAAATGTGAAATCTGACCTGTCGTCTCCTTCACACTTCAGAGTTTAAATAATAAATAATAATAATACTGAAAAATTCAGCTTCATGACACATTTTTGCAGAAAATAAACATCTAACCGGTAGGTTTATCTCATATCAGACAAATTTCCCACTTGTGGGATTAATAAATGTTTACCTTATTTTCTCTTATCGTATCTTATAAAAATTCATTTTGATGAGAAATGAAATAAGCATAAACTTACAATGGAACTGGAGGTTTTAAATACACAAATGGTTACAGAAAAGATCCTTTTTCAGAAAAAAAAAGTCCTGTATGTAACTACCCCAGTGCATATATTTTGTAAAAAGACGAACCCGTTGCTTGTCCTCATTATTAAGCAGGTTGATACACTCACGGGCTATCTTGTGAGAACCACTGTGTCACAGTGAGGTTGCATTAGCCTCAAACAAGCAGTGTCAATGACGTACAGTTTCCATGATCAACACACCTGTGCCTAATAAACTCACAGCAGCATGACACACATTACTATATTGTGATTAGACCCGCTGCTGTTGTAAGGGGACAGACAAACTTATAAGTTTGGACTAAAAACATGGACATACAAGAATATAGCAATTCCGGATATTTCAAACTCGTTCCATCCTTGTCCATGGCTCTTATATGGTTTGCGCTGTCTCTGTCCTGGAGCGATGTATGATTTCCGGGGCGTGGTCTCAGCACCGACTCCTCCCCCCTTCTCTGTAAGAGGTCAGACGCCGGCCGGGTTACTCTTGCTCCTCCCGCTCCGACTGGTTTCTTTCTGGATTCTACTGCAATGGCGGAACAGCAGCAGTTCTACCTCTTACTGGGGAACCTGATGAGCCCTGATAACAATGTCAGGAAGCAATCAGAGGTATAAATTATATTTGCTTAAGCGACTTGTGCTTTTAATGCTAACGTTTGTATTTCAGGCGTCCCCTTTCTGTTATTACGGGCTTCATGTCCCGGTGTGGCCCGGCCCACGTGTGGAAGCGCAAGTTTTCGGGTAGCCTGCTAAACTAAAACGATTTAGCTTATTGAGCGTTAGGTAGCCAGATATTTGGCTGGTTAAGTTAGATAACAGTCGTGAACGTTACACATTTTCCACTACCCATTGCTGTACAGTGACGGGTATTCGCTTTTTCTGACACATTTCCTTTTTGTGAGTTTGTCTACACTATACTAGTTGCACAAGTAGCAAGCTAGGCTAATGTGCTTATTTCTCTATGTAACGTTAGCCAACAGATCATGCCTTGTTTAAACATCTACCCTACGATCATCGCAGTGTCTTCTTCTGAACCCTTTAATGCTAAACCCACGCTATGTACATATGTTTGTGCAGAGCCCCCTATTGTTTCATTGAAACAAGTATTAATAAATGTTATTAGCTAGTTAGCTTACTACGTCGCTCTAGATTGGTCTGTTTACAGTTAACATAGCTCACATTTAGCTGTTGACGGCAGAGCTGGCAAATTTCAGCGAATGGCTAGCGGCTAAAATTGAGATGTACATATTTTTTTTCAAATGGACACTGAATGCGTGGTCCTGTCGCTGAACATCAGCCTGCGTGAATCGGGAAAGCGGCAAGTGCCTGAATTCTCCAAGCGGCAAATTTTAAAACTTTACAGAAGTCAGCAATGTTGACTTCTCTTACGTGCTGTTATGCAAGCCATTTCACAATGTGCGTAATATATTAAACACGTCATTGGCGGACAGACTGCAGTTTCACGAATAGTCTTAAACAACGTTACATCGTTTATATTGTGCTTTGTACGTGTTCGTTAAGCACAGTTTTTTGCCAATAAGCCCATATTACCCATTAAGGTCCTGTTCTAATTTTTTCATGTAAACTAGCACTTTCCTCGATTCTCGTGAGCGGACAGGGTCTATTGCCATGGAGATTTAGTCGGGTAAGCCTTTTCTTCTCTCTGCGCGGGTTTATTCTCTATTGATGCGAACAACTGCCGTATCGGGCCCTGTTCGTTTCAGTAGTCAGCACTTTCTTTTATTTCCAGACAATGCATGATCGACGTGCCGATAGCTTCTCTACCCATTTTGGATCTCTGGTCTGGCTGACACGAATACTTAATCCATTTTGTTTCGTTACAAATGATTGAGGTTGTGGCACTGACTTCGTTTTAGAACGAGTCTGGTTGCATATCCACATTACGCAACAAATTACAACAAATTTGTGGAGAAATATAACCTTGACATAAAAACTCATGACCTCTGAAAGTTTTGTCTATTACTATCATCAAATGATTTTTTATGCACATATCTGCTGATTCATAAGCATTTAAAAATGCCACACTTACCTGGATTATTTGCTGGGGAAAGAAATGTTATTCTTTCCCCAGCATATATCTGGTATTTGATTGCAATTGCTACAGAGTGGTTTGAAGTGATGTTCAGTTTGTTCATTCCTGAAATCTACTATTCTATCTCCTCATAAGATCTGTAGGACAGCTTGTGTCTTTTAAGCAACACTTCAGTCCTTGAATTGTTGAGTGTGTTTGCACCATCTTGTTGAATTGATGCATCATAAAATACCTTATACAGCACAAAACTTTCAAAATTCTGTTACTCTTATTTGATTAGTATATTTTTTATGAACATTTTTTTAATTTAGGAAACATATGACACCATCCCTGGATCAACAAAGATCACTTTCTTGCTTCAGGCTGTCCGTGATGGATCTGCTGCTGAGGAGGTACGTTAATTCTTCAGTTTTGCAGCTGAATATATTATGACTTTATGCAATATACAAACATTTCTAACTGAATATACAAGACCACTAACTAAATACACAAGATAAGCTTGTGCCTATTTTTATGACTGGGCTGCAGTTATTTTACTAGTCAACTAATTATATTATCAACTACATAGTTATATATTTTTTGCACTTCAAAAAGCTCTTGCCAGAGAGTTGCTCAAAGGGGCTAGATGCAGTTGGTATGGTATGGTTGGTATGGCTTCCCGATTGGGTTTTTGGTTGTATTGCAGTAAATTTCTCCAAGTTACAGAAAGATAGATTGTAAACCCAGTGCCACAGTCACCACAACTATCTGAATCTCACATCTTACAGAGAACATAAACTGTTTCTGAGATTGTCCCTGAGTTATAATGTTCATGCTATCCTGTTTAGCTAGTAAACAAGATATAAAAATCTAAATATCTAAGGGTGCTTTCACACCTACAGCATTTGGTGCGCACCAAACGTGTTCGGTCCCTCGGTTCGTTTGCGTTGGTGTGAATGCAATCTCGGTACTTTGGTGCGCATGAAATCAATTGATTCAAGACCTGCCTGAATCGCTTTATCCGCTCTATTTTGGTACGGTGCTTCTGGTGTGAAAGCAACCAAACCAAATTGGACAAAACGGTATAGTTTAATGCATTATGGGTATCAGATGAGATACGGGATTGATGGGCCAATGGAAAACCTGGTGGAGGAAGATCGCCGCCTAATAACGAAATGATCATTCAGGAGGAGGGCATGTCTTTTCTCCATGAAGTGGCACGCAATACGCTGTCGGCGAGATGAATAAATCAGGAAGTTGGTTTGGCGTTGCAGCCGCGAATCATGTTCGAAATGAACTGTCTGGAAAAAATTATCTGCACGTACAATGTAATGCGTGAGCATCAGCGCCATGAGCACAATGCAACGCTGTTCCTCCATGACTATTGAAAGTTAAATGTAACTCGTTACTAATTCCACCAACAAAACATTGGTAATACAGTATATTTCTAAGCAAACTTTTCTTAAATTTCAATCCTGTTCCACAGGTTAGGCAGATGGCAGCTGTCCTGCTGCGGCGGCTGTTGTCATCAGCATTTGAAGAAGTCTATCCAGGCCTGATGGTAGATGTTCAAATGGCCATTAAAACAGAACTTCTCGCAAGCATCCAAATGGATGGTTCTTCCAGTATTCGTAAGAAGGTCTGCGATGTAGCTGCTGAACTAGCCCGCAATCTCCTTGGTTAGTTGGTTTATTACTTATTTGATATGGCAACTTGTTCACTCTTCAGTTTACTACAACCCACAATGCTTTTCAAGTCAAAACAGGCATTTTCCTAAATAAGCTTTCTTGTCTTTATTGATCAAGATGATGATGGAAACAGCCAGTGGCCAGAAATACTCAAGTTCCTGTTTGATTCTGTTAACTCTCAGAATGTTGCTCTACGGGAGGCTGCACTGCATATTTTCTGGTGAGGGGTCAATTTCTCCATTCATTTAAATGCAGAATCTTTATGTAATTTGTTTTCTGTCTAAAAATGATGCTCTGTGCACAGGAATTTTCCAGGCATATTTGGCAACCAGCAGCAACATTATATAGAGGTTATTAAGCGCATGTTGGTGCAATGCATGCAAGATCAGGAGAACCCTCAGGTCAGTTCAACACTCTTCCACACTCAAAACCTTAAGCAAATATTTTAGACAATAGGTCCTGTTTGAAGAGTAAGAGAATTGATACTGGAGTCTGTTTGATGTGACTCCAGTAATAAGGACAGAGGTATCTGGTTCAAAACCTTGGTAGTCCGGTAGTGTTCTGGTTATCTGGTTGCAGTTAGAACAGGCTTAGCAAAGTGTTGCAGTATTTACAGTGTAAGTGTTTGTTGACTTAATTGGCATAGTAGTTCCAGTACTGTACTAAAGAAGGGACATTTGGACCCAACATTTTTAATAAATTCATGAATTAGATGTTCTGTTGGAGCAAGAGATGTTCTGTGGTGTAAACTTACTTTTAGACTCGAGCCTTTTCTCTAGATCTTGCCTCATTCCAATACAAGTCCCTAGAACACTTTCTGTTACCTGTTTCAGCCTGAGATACTTGTGACATTTAGAAAACAGAGCTAGCGCTAAGGCCAGTGTGTGAATCTACGGTCATACTTGTGGGTATAAAAAAAATTGGCACATCTGCTTGAACATAATGAGGAGGCCAAAATCAGACGAGTTAAGAGTTTTCAATTATGATCAAATGATGTTGGT
This sequence comes from Brachypetersius gabonensis, assembly GCA_037577145.1. Classification (NCBI taxonomy): domain Eukaryota; kingdom Metazoa; phylum Chordata; class Actinopteri; order Characiformes; family Alestidae; genus Brachypetersius; species Brachypetersius gabonensis. Next base: position 23,894,120 of record JBBJLR010000087.1, read on the forward strand.
TATTCTATTCAGGTTACCTATAAGCAAAAAGCACTGTTATCGTGTGGAAAATATGCCTTATGCATTAATCACTGTATCCTTGCATCTCTGTTTAAATCTGCTTTCTTCTAGATTCGCACCCTGGCAGCACGTGCCACTGCCTCTTTTGTTCTGTCCAATGAGAGCAACACAGTGCTACTTAAACACTTCTCTGACCTCCTGCCTGGCATACTACAGGTTATTTATCTATTTATACAATGTTTAAAGCATTCATTAGTGCTGCTTGCAAAACAAAAAAGACCGTTATTGACACGTATAGCTCATACTTTTTAAGTTGTTTTTGTGCAAAGCTGTTTTTTCCAATTTAATTGACATTTAACTGGTTAATGTATTAACCCAGGCGGTAAATGAATCCTGCTACCAAGGAGATGATGCAGTGTTGAAGTCTCTAGTAGAAATTGCTGACACTGCCCCTAAATACTTGCGGCCAAATCTGGAGGCCACTCTACAGCTATGTCTGAAGGTATGCACAGACACATTGATCATTTGAGTTGGCACCATTGCCAAGTAGATCATTTCTAGCAAGCCCCTATAATTGGCTTCTGATGCAGGTCATCATGTTGCCAGTCTAACCATAAGTTTGCAGTCTGAATGTCTATATACATTTCCTAAACTGATTAGTAATTACTTTTTCATTCTGTCATTTCATTGGCTGAGGAGAAAATTGCATTTGGAAGATGTTTACCCTATTTCACAATGCTTTAACTGTTATCTTTAGTGTAAATTCATGTGAAAGCACCACCCCCTCTTTTAAGTCCTTATTATCACACATGAAAACTTGAATTATTAATAGCGATGCACCGAAATGTTTTTTTTTACCGAAACTGAAAATGAAACACCGAAAGAAATTAAATTATTAAAAGAATCTGTTACAAAACCATGAACGTACTTATTTAGCAGCTTACTTATTCAAACAAAGCACAATATAAAATTTAATTTCTCATAAATCAAGTATTCAAGTGCATCTTAATATTGTGGGGGAAAAAAAACCCCAACATTCTCTGGAGTCCTTTAACAAAATAGTGTATTAAAACAGAGACTGGTAGCCCATATCTTAACCATAAGTACTGGAAAACTTTCTTGCCTTTTCAAAAATGCAGGCGGAGTGGGTGTACTCTAAGGGTCTCGCCTCTTCTGTGCTTCATACTCTGTGCCTTTGTGGATCCACCAATCTAGAAATGTTGGCATTCCACGCTTTAAAAAACGGCTTTCCATGTGTCTTTCTTATGGGGGTTTTCCATTGACTGTTACCAACTCGGTTTGGTTCAACTTGCTTTTTTGCTTTTCTGTATATAAAATCTGAACGTTATCATCAGCGTTAGCGTTTCTTCTTTAAGCCTTGTCTGCTAAGCCAATTGTCTCCGTTTTGTGGCAAACAAAAGGATAAGAATAAAACACCTCATTTTATCCATGCTAATGATTGTAATAATGCTGGGTTGTTTACCTCTGTTTAGAGCGCTCCGCTTGGGCTGCTTCTCAGAATGTTCGTTCAGATTGGTTTTGGATCAGTTTTCCACTACTGGTTTTTATAGTGACCAGAGTTGAAACGAGCTGGTTCCAGTCTGTGGAGAACCCCCTTTAGATATATCGAAATGCGTCCACACGGCAGAGATGTTGACTGTAATCTAATCTGTCCCGTGCAGTCTGCGGTTGTTGATTGCGTCATTACTGTTTCAGGTCATGTTAAAATATTGAGGTATTTTCGATACCGAAAAGCCATTTTTGCTGGCGGAATATTCCGTGCATGCCCTAATTATTAAATGATCTTGAATGTTTCCTAAAAGAAATCAATTCAGTTCTGAATGTTCATTGTGCTAGAGGATTATGATGTCATTTGAAGGTGTTCAATACGAACATTTATAAAAGGTTTTTGCTTTATGCTTTCAGTTGTGTGCAGATACCAACTTGACAAATATGCAAAGGCAGCTTGCTCTGGAAGTTATTGTTACTCTGTCTGAGACTGCTGCTGCTATGCTCAGGAAACACACTGCTATCGTGGCTCAGAGTGGTAAGGACAAATCCGTGACCATTTCCATGTATCTTAGGGCTGCATAATAGACAAATTCTGTAAGTTTTACTTTGCAATACAGTAAACTGCTTTTCGTGGGGGTTTCATTCCAAGAGTACCCTTGTATAGTGAAAAACAGTGTATACCTGTTTTCACTGTGTAAATTTTTCATATGCCCAGAAATAGGCTCCCAAAACTCTTTAATTTCATTTCAAACTCATTTGCGTTTAAGAAAATGCAAAGATGAACATAAATCCATACTGTACAGTTTGCACTGAATTATAGCAGTGCTAGACTGCACTGTAATTCATGCATGTGCGTTTTCTTTGGCATGCGCTGTCTATCATTGGCATAAACAGTTAAATATCATAAATTCATTTAATGTACGCTAATAAAAATACAGGGCTGTAAGAAGAACAAAAAAAACGTGAGAACACTCGAGACACTCAGCAGCAAGGAGAAATAAGCATGCTCAGATTGGCTACTTTCAAACTTCCCGCCCCAGCGTACAGTGTTATTTCACCGTCCCAAGACACTTTCGTACTAAATTTACATTAATATGTATGTAACAAAATATTTTTTGTCTAATTTAGCACAAATATACGAGCACCATGAAAAAAATCAAGTGACGACTGGACCTTGTCTGCCACACCCCCTCATCCTCGTGCAGGGACGGGGGGTTGGTGGACGAGGCCTGGACTTCACAAAAAATGCGGAGGATATCTGCGAAAAATTCAGTAAGCAAAACTAGGTTTGCTTACTCTTTTTCATAGATTAACACTGGATTAGCGGAACTCTCCAAACAATATTCCCTCAATTGATGTTTTGGGTGTTGGACAGTGTTCAACTTAATTAAATTAGATTTAACCTGATCCACAGACTGACATGTTAATCAACATATTAATGTTACTTAAACCCATATTTGTGAAGCATGTGCTATTTTATATGCTCTTGAAAATTGATGGAGGAGGAAAAAACATAAAAGCAGGATTAGTTTACTTTTGGGAATATTGTCCTTAGTAATTGCTAATGAAGGCTTGACCTAAAGGCTGAACCTGTGTCACCAATCTATCCGTTTGCATCCCTGTGGAAGCGTTTCTAACGTAGGATACAACCTAAAACTGCAACAAAGTCTTAGCTTTGAGAGGTGTTCAGGAAAGAAATGTATACTTTTTGAATCTATACCCATGTGGTTATTGCCTTCTGTCAGCTCACTTATGCCTCTCTAAGCCTCTACTAGCCTGCACTCGAGTGAAAAAAGAAATGGGATGTTCTGGGAGAACCCATCCTCCTCTGGTTGAAGCTGGGCTGTGATGGAGAATAAAAGATTAACACTTGAGATTACAAACAATAAAAGGCACACATCTGGGCAGTAGTGTTGTCAAAAGACCCGGTACTTCGGTACTAAAACATTTTAAATGTTACAGTACCAGGTTTTCTGAAGTATCGGTGGTACCGAGCACCCGGTCAACCCGGTTCTTGCTGCGCTACCCGATAGGTGCAGTTGTGTCTTCTTCGTAAAAACACAGACATGGCGACCGGCGGTGCTGCTGATGTGGCTGCTCTGAATCCGCTAGTTGGAAAGAAAAGGGGAAAGAGCCTAGTGTGGAAATATTTTGTTTTTGCGGCTGATGACAAGGGCAACATCACAAGCGGTGTCATCGAAGTTTTATGTCAAAAGCAGGAAATACATCGATCCTTATAAAACACCTCAAAGACAGTCACTCAGATTTAATGAAAGAATTCAAGCAGGTCAGTTTTAATTTTATTTTATATTTAGAGCTTTTGTTATAAAAAAATACCCTGTTAAATTGAATGTTGATTGATATAAACACTGCCATTTGCTTCATTAATCGTTAGTATCGGAAGTTTCTTAATTAACTATTTAATGCTCATGGCGTTTAAAACAGGTCAAAATAGTGTACTATTTTTACACACCACAGGCTTTTAAATAACCTGTGTAGTCAAAATGTGTGTTAGAGAACAAATGTATGGTTAATGTTTGTATCTTTAAAAGCAGTCCATCAGAAAAGCAGTTCTAGGTTATGAAATATGGTTTGCGCAGTTTGATTAAATAAAAGTCCAGTCAAATACAG
>JBBJLR010000087.1:23911501-23922949 GCA_037577145.1 Brachypetersius gabonensis
GGTTTTCTCCTCCTTGTTTTGGGTTTTTAAACCCCCCCCCCCCCCCCCCCCCCCAACGTAGTTCATACCTGATGCTTCAGCAGTAATGCAGTTGCTCCTGAAAACACAGACTGACTTTAATGACCTTGAAGATGATGACCCACAGGTAAGTCCGCAGTTGTCTTTATTTTCTGTTTAGGATTATATTTAGTTATTTAGTAACCTAACTGAAATACTTTGTCATCGTATGTTTACAAAATAAATAAACTCAATTCTTCCCAATGAAATTTTATAGATTTTGAAACACATGTCTGTCTGTTAATGTTTGTTGCTTTCTATTGACTGTGATTTTAAACAGAAAGCTAACAAAAATTCTACAGATATTTTCATGTCTGAAAGAGGAAGATGATGAGGCAGAATCAATGGCAAATCTACATTTACTGCAAATCACCTACTAGTTTATGAAATGTCATACAAACCTTCCTATGTTACTGCAGGCATGTAACCGGTCCAAAACGTTTAATTTCACTTTGGTTTTGCCACCTGTCATGATGGGATGTGAATAAAAGTGCATTTGGTAGGAAACAATGGATCTTCATAAGCTTATGTGTAATGCAGTTGTTTATTTACTTTTATAACTCACTTATTCAGGTTTTATCGTTGTCAGCCATCTGTACATTTGACATTTGTATTTGTCTGTGTTGGTTGAAAAGCTTCAATCACTGTATTTTGTTTTTTGAATATGGAAGTATGGGTTTAGGACATTTTAATTACACTTGGACTATGACCATGACCACCACATTATGTCCTTCTGTAGATATCCTATATGATCTCAGCATGGGCCAGGATGTGTAAGATCCTGGGGAAAGAATTTCAGCAGTACCTGCCTGTGGTTATGGGCCCACTTATGAAAACCGCATCTATCAAGCCTGAAGTAGCCCTATTGGATAGTAAGGGATAATTGCCACAATTCTGAGATCTCCTTGCTCACAAATATTAGATTAATCCTAATTGATGTTGTACTCTTCTCAGCCCAGGACATGGAAAATATGTCTGAAGATGATGGCTGGGAGTTTGTGAATCTGGGAGACCAACAGAGCTTTGGAATAAAGACTGCTGGATTGGAGGAAAAGGCTACAGCTTGTCAGATGCTGGTGTGTACTTTCTTAGCTGGCCAGTAGTAGAGGGCAACAATCGCAATTTCTGACGTTTTTGTAAATCACGGTGTAGTGGATCCGTTCCATAATTTGGCATAATCTTAAGCTTGTAGCTGTGTTTAAGCTATGAAGCTGTGTTTTTGTCTTATGTGGCTATAATCTGGTTCCAAAGTTGCAGTTTTTGCATCCAGCAATTATGAAAACAAGATAATTGAGAAACAATGACCAGGTCACTTTCTGCGTAGATGAGATCTAGCCAGACAAATCTGTCAAGAAAGTCAAGATTCTTAGTCACACATGTGTAGTGACATGTGCCTCTGAAATGTCTTGTACTGTGATTATAATTTGAATAATGTCCTGTATACATCTGTTCTCAAACCAAGAGCTTGTGCGTTCTGGAAAAGTCGGCCTGAGATCAGATTTCATTTACAGTGTTCTGTATTATTTGCTGTATTTTGTGTAAAGGCAAAGACGTTTAAACATTTTAATTTACATTTACATTTTATTCAACATACTTTTCCTATTGTCTGGAACCGTCTAACTGCATTTATTATGATCATTTACTAGGCTTTGGCAGTCAAATTTCCCTTTTACCTGCACTCTTATTTACCCTTTTTGCATATTTTCCATGTCATTTCCTAGGTCTGCTATGCAAAGGAGCTGAAGGAAGGTTTTGTGGAATACACAGAGCAAGTTGTCAAGCTGATGGTACCTTTGCTGAAATTTTATTTCCACGATGATATCCTTTTACGTACTTTAGATTTTCACAGTTGTTTCCAAATAGTCATAAGTCAACTATCTTCTGTCTACATGGGAGAAACTATCAAAGTTGCTTATATTCAAGGACATATAAACCTGTGAGATACCAGCTGTTTTAGGTTGTTTTTTCTTTGACAAGGTAAGCTGAGGATAATTTCTGTAAAGCCAATAGAACTGCAAATTGAGTCAATCAACACGAGTATTTGAAGTCATGTTCTTGAACTGGTGTTTCTGTACCCATTTCAATTTACAATGACACAATTTTTGTTTATAAATAAAAGTTACTGTCAAAGTTTAGGGCTCTGAGTTAAGACTTACCCATATAGACTCCATTCATAGCAGAGACCAGAACAAGCCCACTCATGTCCTATGTTTCAATATGTCATAGTGCAAAAAGTGTCATGTGGTAATTTTAGTTTGAAATATGTACAATTTAAATTGAGTATTTTTAAAAAGCCTCTTCTCATTTATGACTTGGATGAACATTTTAAAAGCCATTTAAAAAAGTTCTATTTCAAAAGAGGTCACTAACTTGGTCTAATGACTTGTATGTTTCTTAACTCGTTCCTCATGTGTGCGAGTAGCTGCTGCTGAGTCCATGCCTCTGTTGTTGGAATGTGCTCGTGTGAGGGGCCCTGAGTATCTCACTCAGATGTGGCATTTCATGTGTGATGCTCTCATCAAGGCTATTGGCACAGAACCTGACTCGGATGTGTTGTCAGAAATCATGCACTCCTTTGCTAAGGTACTATTTATTTTATATTGTTATTGTTTTTGTATTTGTGTCTGTGTCATTCCTGTGGGATCAGTAAAGCTTTGATTCTAATCTGTCTTTTTTGCTTTGTTTTAAGATTTAGGATTAATTTCTTCAATTTCAATTATTTTTTTTGACCACACGAAATAAGTCTCTGCCTGTATTATTGAAAGCAGGGTTGGGATTTGCAAGGTTGTTGTCATGAAAACTTGTTTTTTCTAATTTTTTCTCTTTCTATCTTTCTTTCCTGTCTTTACCATTTAAAGTGCATTGAATTAATGGGAGATGGCTGTCTGAACAGTGAGCACTTTGAAGAGCTGGGAGGCATTTTGAAAGGAAAACTGGAGGAGCACTTTAAAAATCAGGAACTTCGGCAAGGTAAGACTTGAAAAGATTCAAAGATTGCATATACTGTTAAGAACAAGTGATTTTTAATTATTTTCAATTTTCTTGCAGCCAAAAGACAGGATGAAGATTATGATGAGCAAGTTGAAGAAACCTTACAAGATGAGGCTAGTTCCATTATTTGCCTTTATATCCATTATAGCATGGACTGTTTTGTTTTGAATGCCTATCCGAGGTACAGGTTAAGGTCAGTCTTGATATAACTGATCACTGTCTTTTTCAGGATGAGAATGATGTGTATATTCTTACAAAGGTGTCAGACATTTTGCATGCAGTATTCAGCAGTTACAAGGAGAAAGTTCTTCCTTGGTTTGAGCAGCTTCTTCAGCTTATTGTCAATCTTATAGTAAGTATATCCTTTATTCATGCTTTGTTCACGTTTTGTCTCATTTTACAATGTGTTTAACCCTCCTCCCCATCTGTTGAAACAATTTATGATTTCACTCCCTAATGTATTTAAATGCATATTTTACCCAACCCCCAATCTATACAGTGCCCACACAGACCCTGGGCAGACCGACAGTGGGGTTTGTGCATTTTTGATGATGTGATTGAGCACTGCAGTCCATCTTCGTTCAAGTATGTGGAGTACTTCATGCGACCAATGATTCAGTCTCTCTGTGACGCCAGCCCTGAGGTGCGGCAGGCAGCGGCTTATGGTATTGGAGTCATGGCCCAGTATGGTGGTGAGAACTACAGGCCCTTCTGTACAGGTCAGGCTTGTTTTTGTCTCAGACCATTTAAAAGCCATTTATTAAACATTTGACCTTGCTATAACAATGCCTAGGGCTGGGTGATCGGAACCTTTTTTTAAAGCTTTTTGTATTAGTTTTGACTGCTGTAATCATTAAGCATAAGAATTAATACATCACTCCATGTTGGAGGGTGGTTTGATTTAAAAAAAAAATGATAAAACTGTATTGCCAGTCCTATTTCAAAGTTTGATCTAAGCAGGTTGCATATAATGCCAAAATCGGCCAGATTAAAAATGAAGTCATAAGTCCGTCTGCAAAATTTTTTAAAAATGTATCTCCGTGGTTATTAGAAGGCTGTATTGATATTTTTGGGTTATTTTTTCCTTCAGAGGCAATTCCTCTCCTGATTGGTGTGATACAATCAGCAGATTCCAGAGCTAAAGAGAATGTCAATGCAACAGAGAACTGCATTTCTGCTGTTGGCAAGGTCATGAGATATCGATCAGAATGCATTAATGTCAATGAGATTCTCCCTCATTGGGTTTCATGGTTACCACTCAATGAAGATAAAGAAGAAGCTGTGCATACATTTAACTATCTTTGTGACCTTATTGAAAGGTGAGTCGTTTTTTTATGATCCTGGCTTTGGCTGGTTTAATTTATCCTTGAACAACTTTAATAAAATCTTTTGTCTTGCCTTTTCTCAAAAGCAACAATCCGGTTTTACTTGGACCTGACAATACAAACCTTCCCAAGATTTTTCTCATAATTGCTGAGGGAGTTGCTAACGAATCTATCAAAGGGGATGATGATTGCAGCAAGAGATTGGCAAACGTCATTCGCCAAGTTCAAGTAAGTGTCCTTGAATGGCCTGTTTTTCGATCAGGTATTTGTGTAGAAATGGAACATTGACTAATGCCTTAATTTCAAGCTATAATTCTGTACATTAAATCTAACACACAGGTTTCTGGTGGCCTCTGGACACAGTGTGTATCAGCCCTTAATGATGTTCATCAAAAGGCCATTCAAGATCTCCTCAATACGGCATGAATGAAACCTGTCCATTTGGCCATCTTATAAGCGAACTCTTTGATTTGGAAGTCCTCTTTAGAACCCTGTCCCTTCTGACTTCACATGAAGAACTGTAGCATGACTTGATTGTAGGACTAAGTTCTGTTCCCCTTCCATGAGCCTATTCTTCATCTTTCCAAAAAGAAACTCTTCAGAGAAGAATCCTTGGGCTCATCTGAGTGAAATGGGGTTGAAGTTAAGTCACTGTCATTTAGATGTTAAGAACTTCCAAATACAGGAACTACACTTTTCTCTGTTTTGGGTTGGCTCAGCTAAACGTTAAAATCTAACAAATTGAGATGGTTTGATATGTCCCTGAAGTAAAAGCTAATTGAGTCTAAAACACTCAAAAGTCAATGACTTTTTTTGTTGCTGGGTTTTTTAAATGTTTTTTTTTCCACAATGGATAGAAGTGACTGGCTGCATTGGTTTCCTCAAGTATGCAGATGTGTGTCCTTGCCATTGTCCACTCACTCCATGATAAAAAAATAAAAATGTTATAGTTAAGGCAAAGTTGTCCGGTGTTTGGGTATGTGTTTGAATAAATACAAACAAAACCAAAATACTTATCAGGGTTGCTGTGATGGCTGACTGAGGTCCTGGCTAAATTTGGATGTTTTTTAATGTAAATTTACCACGCTGAGTGAAAAACATTTTTTCTTTGATTTATTTAAAAACAGTAGAGGGCACATAAATGACATTTTAAGAATTTTGCAGGCTTTAATGTCAGGTGTAATTTCTCAACTTTGATAAAGATTTTCTGTAAAATCTTTATCATACTTTTAAAGACTATGCCAGTTATTGTGATCAAACATTTGAGTAATTCAACTACAGTGTCTGACAAAAGTCTTGTCACTTAACCAAGTTGTAGGAACAACAAATAATAACGACTTAATCAGTAGGAATCAGAAATGGCTTACAAGAAAGGCAAAGCTCTCTAGATTATGCTTATTATACCAAAATGAAGTTTTGCATCTTTAATTGAATTGTATCATTTAGGACAGAAAGGTCTTGTCATATACAAAAATAATGTAGAAATTATACATATACTTTATTTAGAATACACATATGCTACAATAACAGAACAGAATTCTTTTTTCCAAGGCACCATGACTAACGTGTATGACTTCCATGAACTTGGAGGACTGCTTCCATACATCTTGGCAATGACTGAAATAACTTGAAGTCATCTAGAATGTTCTTCCAAGCCTCCTCCATCTTATGCCAGACTTCCTCAATAATGCAGGTGTTATGGACTTCAACAAGCTGTGAACATCAGGATACTTTTTGACTTTCATTTTGCACCCAGTTATTAATGTGAAAGCCCTTGGTATTCATTTGATCCCTTTATTGTAACAATTGATTAATTAATAAATACATGTATATGCCTTTTTAAGTTACTGTGTCCTTATGTCAATGGTTCCTTTTTTAGCCAGAAATGCTGCAAATACTGCAGGAGTCTGCATGGACCCAAGATTCACTCAGAAAACAGTCAAGTTTGGTGGAGGAAAAATCATGGTTTGTGGTTACATCTTGTCCCATGGTAAAATGTAACCCCTTTATTTCTAATATAATAAATTAATTTAAGGGCTTTCACATTAATAACTGGGGTATCCTGATGTTCACAGCTAGCATATTTGTGTATTCTAAAGAAAGTATATGTATAATTTCTACATTATTTTTATATATGACAAGACTTTTGCCAGGGCAAAATTGGGCCTTTCTGTCCTAATTAAATGATACAACTCAATTAATGATGCAAAACTTTATTTTGGTATAATAAGCATAATTTAGACGGCTTTGCCTTTCTTGTAAGCCATTTCTGATTCGTACTGATAACCAAGTTGCAGGAACAACAAATAATAACGACTTGTTAAAGTTACAAGACTTTTGTCAGGCACTGTATTTGGAAAAATCATTCTGTATGGTGTAATCCAATATAGAGTATCATATAATTCTTAATAAAAGCTGTAATAATGCAATCAGGTTTGTATAGGTTTCTGTCAAAGTCTGGATTTTTTTGCAAATTCATATTTGGCTGATTTAGCTGAGAAAATGTGCAAAAAAAGTCTGATAGTGATATAAAATCTATATAAATATAAAATACAGTAATGTGTTAAGTTGTTAAATCCAGGACGAGTTAGCAGTTTTTTGAACCGTGCTTATATAGCATGCAAACTTTACTGATAGCTTCAGTGTTGAAAATGGCACTGCTGTTCTGCAGATTCTTACAGGACTTACTGTTATCTTCACAGGCAGGCCCCTTTGCCTCTTAGCTCACATCAGTCGTGCCCCTGGAGGGATCTCCAAAAAGCTCCTGATCCCCAACCTTGCTATGTGATTAAAAATATGACAGGACAAAATACAGCTTGAGCTTGTTAGCTACTACCCACCCCTGTTCTTTTTCTTTGTGGTACAAGAGGTTAAATACATTTTATTTATAGTGCCCTTTTCATCACAAGATCTCAAAGAGCTACAGGTTAAAAAATAAAGTAGCAAGAAAACAAGGCAGGCATTAAAATAGAAAATATTAAATTGACAAATATAAAAGATAAAGAATATAAACAATAAAAATAGAAAACATCTAAGAGAGGGAACCAAAGGTTTTGTTAAATTAAATTTTTTAAATGAAACGTTTTATATAAGTTAGTAGGTTGTGGTTTCCTCAGGATGTCTATGGCAAGAACCTTGTGTGTGATAACTGAAGTACTGGGGACCTTAAGCGCAGTTAGTTTAAGGGCACTCTCGGTGGATACTGTGGGCCAGCAGAATATCTTTAGGCATGGTTGTGACTCTCTTGGCATGGATGGCGCACAGGTTCGTGTCCTTGAAACAGACCCTCCAAGTAAGCCTCGCTAGCTTCCTGCAGGGCCATGGCGGCGGAGCTCTGGAAGCAGATATTGGTCTTGAAATCCTGAGTGATTTCACGCACCAGGCGCTGAAACGGCAGCTTACGGATCAGCAGCTCCGTGGAATTTTGGTAACGGCTGGTCTCTCTCTGAGCCACGGTGCCGGCCTTTGTGGCCAGTTGCTTGCTTGACGCCTGACCAGCGGTGGATTTGTGGGCAGTCTGCTTAGTTCTTGCCATAGCAGCCACGAGAAAATAATACTAAAATATATAGACTAAACAACACTATGTATTAATCGGACATATATTTACAAATAATCTGCCGTATGTATTTAATGTGTTTATGCCATATTCCTGTTGTGCTTGGAAAAGAAAGACATTCATTTACGGCATTTATTCAAAGCGCATTCCATTCCTTAACTACAGGGGACAATCTCCCTGGAGCAACTTGGGGTTAAGGGTCTTGCTCAGGGACCCAGTGGTGGCATGCTGAAGGTAGGATTTGAACCCATGACCTCTTGCACCAGAGGCAAGTATCCTACCACACATCCTCTGCTAGAATTAAAATTAATGACAATTTGACCAGACAAAGATATCCACTATCACCCTCATTCATCGCCTTGTTCATCGAACCAGTTCAAGTCACTGAATCAAACTAATATGAGTATTTTATAGGCATAAAAAAAAAAGCATTGATCCTATATGTAATGGCAGACAAATACCTTGACTCTTCAGCTATCAGAATACTGAAAAGAACAGAAAAGAACACAAATCTATATCTGTAGAGTATTTAACATCTGGTGGAGTATTTGTTTGTAAGGCATGTGGATTAGGCACCTCTGCCTGCCAATTCTCTACAGCCTCATTTACTACAGCCTCATTACTAAATCATGTACTATCGCCTCTTAGTTTTTTCTGCTTTTTGTACTGGAAGTACAGGAGTATTACACAGACTCATTTCTAATAATACACCTGCTTCTACAAGCCCCTTTATTGTCTTCTCTGTTCCTTGTTCCGCTTCTGGCTTTAAAGGATATTGAGCTCTCCTAGGTAAGTGTACTTAAGGTTTTAATTTAATTTGTACACGTGAAGCACTTTCTGATAAATTAATTATTTTCCATCAGCAGTGCTGCTCCTTCTTTTCCTATTACTACACTGTTTTTCTTTTACTATAACTGACTCTCACTCCCACTGTTTCTTTAAGCCACTGTCAGAATTTCCAGTCGCAAATTCTGATTCCTATCATACATCACAGGAATATTCTAGTCTAGACTTCCTTGCTCTAGAAATTTGTGCTAAAACAAACTCCCCACTGACTCGTTTCTGAACTGGCCTATCCCAGCCACTACACGTTTACTTGTTCCTCCTGTACTACACCCATCTGTGTACTTACCATCCAAGTACACCAAATTTGGGTTCCCAGCCTGCACAAAACACCTCTCCCTAACAAATGTGGCATGAAGTTTCCTTAAGTCTTTTGCTGCCTTTCAAACTCATGTCAGTCATACCATGTTTTTCAGCTTGCTCTTTGCTTTTATGTCTTCAAGGGATAGAAGATGCCCAGTTGTCTTTTTATCATAGTCTAGTATCCACTTCGTCCCTTCATGCAGATCCGGTAGACTACTGAGCAGTCCAGATCTTGGGTTTTCCAAGTGTCTCCCCTTTATCAGTATTAGTGCTTGCACTAAAGGATATGTGTATTCTCCCATCACCTGCACATTCTTCTGCCTCATCTAAAGTTTCTTCTTCCTATCCCCATGTCCCTGAACTTTTCTTTCCCATTGGACTGAACAGAATAATTTTACATTATTAACTGTCGACACTATTCAGAAGATAGGTCAATCAACCCTTTGCACTATCTCAGCCTTTATCCCCACTTTGGTGTACACCATCCAACTCGCTTTTCCTTGCCAGTTCTCCTTACCTCACTATCTCATTCACATACCAGCCTCTGTGCCTCTTTCATTCATTTTCTAAGCCTTTTTTTTCCCGCTCCTTCATTTCTATCTCTCTTATGATAATCACTTTCCCTTTCACTGGCACTGTAATCACTATTTTCCTATCATGCCTACTCTGCCTCATCCTTTGTACTTTTCACTGACCTCTCTCCTGTCTTTTCCCTTCCTTGAGCTGCGGCTCACCCCTCAGGTACTTCCCTTTGTTGGGAGGAGGCGTATCATATTTTGAACAATTTTAGGATTCCCAAATTATTTTCTCTTTTTGTCTTTCTTTTCTCAGTAGTATCCCTTGACTTGTGGTTCTGAAAGAGGACTTCTAATGCCTCAAACACAGTCCCAAATTAAATGTGCCCCTCTCTGGCCATTGAGTATTTAGACTTTTGGTGCCCTTTACCTATTTCTTATTAATTTCATAATTTTACCTCTTAACAATCAGATATGTGTACTCGAGTCTGAGACCTGGACTCCAGTCGCATTTAAGTCGCACAAAGAAAGACTTGTGACTTGACTTTAGCAGTGATGGGAATAACGGCGCTATAAGTAAACGGCGTTACAAACGGCGATACTTTTTTTAGTAACGAGTAATCTAACGAATTACTGTTTCCCCCATTACAACGCCGTTACCGTTACTGACAAAAAAATCCGCGTTACTATAACTGAGAACAGTGAAGCTGTTTTCATGCAGGCAGCATCTCTCTCTTTCTCTGGGGTGTGTGTGTGTGTTCGGGGCCAGGGCGGGACACAACCAGTGATCCCTGTCAGGGAAATTCGCATATATTCTTTGTAATCACATATTGTAAGGAGAAAATCAGTATATTCAGTTGATGATTCATATTCAGATGATTATTTCTAGTTATACTCACATTAAGGGTGATTCTGCTGACTAATGATTAAGGTTGCACAAATTCCAAAATTCCTAAACATGCACAGTGACATGATTAAATCAAGGTTGTTATTTTGCATAAACAGTATGTTTTTGAGCTAAAGAGTTTTGATAAGGTGTTTTGTTTAGACCAGAAAGCACTTCTTCAGGGTCGTCACCATGGGGATGCAGGGGAGGCGGCATGGTTTCTGCCCATGTTTGATAAGGTAAATGGTCATTATGAAAGTATAAGAAGTCCTCTGCTTCTGCAGAAAGAGAGAGTTATTCGTCACCCAGGACTGCCCTGGGTGACTTGAGACTTGGACTTGGTAAAAATTACTTGTGGACATCTCTGGCAGGTCATCCGTCAGGGCGATATGTCCAAGGTCCTTTTGTTGATCAACAGTGGGCTCTATCTACTCAAGTGCCAGAAAGGTAGGAGAAAAGTGTGATCATCAGAATTTTCTGATCCTACAGAATGATGAAAATGATCATGTTACTCACTGGTAGTCATGTTGAAAAGAGGCTTTCTAAAGCAATGCTTTTTGAAACATTGTGTTTTTATTTGAAGCTTCATTCATAGTGCTCTGGTAAAGAGGATATTGTCATGCCACATAAATGCACCTATTATAAAATACTTATTTTCTCCCATTACAATGTAAACATCCTTTATCAGGTCAGATACGGTTATGAAAATACTTCTTGATGCAAAAAAAAATCTTAATTTTACAATAAGTATCAGTGGAATGATGTTACAATGCTTCACAAAAGACAAATTAATACATCTGATAAAAGCTTCAAAGCCATTGTGTCAGATCGAGCACTAGTCACTATATTACATTTACATTTACATTTACGGCATTTGGCTGACGCTCTTATCCAAAGCGACGTACATCAGTGCTTAAGAAGTCCACAACTGTTTCTTACCTGAAAAACAGCTTAAATCCAAGTCAACTATTT
>JBBJLR010000087.1:23923049-23939296 GCA_037577145.1 Brachypetersius gabonensis
CAGAGAAAAGTATGGTCTGTATTCTCCTTTCTGTTTAGTGGATAGAAGGACCATCCATCCCACGTTTGTGTAGCGGTGTGTATATACCTTTGAAAACATATTACTGGGCAGGGCTGAAAGTCAGTAACCATACTTTGGATTGTTTGACTCTCTCCGCCATCATCACTCCATAAGTGCGAGCTCTCTCGTGTTTTGTGCGCGCGAGCTCTGTGCACTGCGGAACAGGCTACATTTCATGCGTGAGATTGCAAATAACGGCAGTGCAGGCGAATAACGAATATAATAAAAAGTTACAAAAGGCTAGTCAGGTAAAATATGCTAGGTAATGTTTATTTAACAATAATAAATAGGACATTTTTTATTATTATTTCTCCAGTACCGACAGCAGAACCGTTAACGTCAGAGCTTATATACTTTGGTGTTTTATAATAAGACACCGGGACCGATTAAGTACCGGGTTACGGTACCCATCCCTACTCCTCGCTGCTCGGGTGTGCTGTCTCGCCACGAGGGTACACTGCCTCTTCACTGCTTGGCCGCACACCTCGCCTATCGGTGAGCCAAAGTGGGAGCTCCTCCATAGTTGAGTCAAGAACGAGGGGTGCCACAATGCGCTCCATGTCGATGATCGGTGATCCGGCGATCCACCCGTCCCACCAGAATTTCTATATTATACATTTTATATTATGAATTTATAAGGATGATATTATTTTTTAAAGACTTAGAAACTTTAGAAACATCTGTGGTGACAGTAGTTTAGTGGAAAAATATTCAGCTGCATTCTGTTATTTTGCAGTTGGAAATGGCTTTCAAAGTTATAACCAAATTGTACAAAAAATAGAATAGAAAAGAATAAATAAAATAATAAATAATAAATAACTTGTCCCTCAGGATATCCCAATTTGTGCTGACACTTGGAGCTTGGGTATCACGAAACAAAGACTTCACAAGCAGCAATTTGATTGTGCCTAACTCTGAAGATGTGTCAGGGGAAAGTGGGGGCAGCTGTGAGAACAGGGAAGGTCAAGATCAGCTTGGCAAAAGGAAGTAAGTGAAAGTAAAATGTGATGCATTGATTTAATATAGAAAGTTAGTTTTATTTTGGTGAGCCTATTGAAATAGCAAATTCATAGCTCCTAGTACAACTTTTCAGCCTAATCTCCAACTGTAACTGTTTGATTTAAAAGACATGTTACATGTCAATGGACAGCTGCTTCAGTATCTGCTAACAAGTGATTCTTTTAACTACAGGGGGAAATTAACTGTAAGTTACAAATGCTTTGATCTGGAAATTCAAAATATACAAATATGCTTTTCTCTCTTGGTGCACCCACATGCTCAATTTAGTATTTTCATGCTACTACATTCCAGCTAAAACTTGTTTTGGTCACATCTACTTTGCAGCCTCAATAGGAAAACTGGTCACTGGCCTCTTGCTACACAAAATGTGAACAACTGCAACAACACAGATGAGTAAGAGCGTTAAATATTATTGTAAACTGAAATGAATAAACTTTACCATGTAATACAAAACTAGACATGGTATGGTATTAACCACTTAACAATTCTTCAAAGTAAAAAGGACAACAAGGAGATAAAGAAAGACGACAAGAAAGATGAGGGAAAAAAGGATGAAAAGAAAGATGAGAAGAAGGAGGAGAAAAAAGACGATAAAAAGGATGATAAAAAGGATGCAAAAAAGGATGACAAAAAGGATGACAAAAAGAAGGAAGACCCACCGTGAGTAACTTAACTGAATGGGCCTCTTAAACAGATTAATGTCAGACATGGGCAAAAAGATGCTAAACATGTAAAACATGTTAACATTTTCTTTCAGAAAAGAATCCTGGATAATGGACCCTGCAACAGACATGTACTACCATTGGCTTACTCTTGTAGCCATACCTACCTTCTACAATCTGATGATGCTCATCACCAGGTAATTTAATTATGATCAGTAGCTTCACAAATAAAAATGCATTTCTAACCTAAGGATAATTAAATGTTCTCTCTGTATTGAAATGTCCTTTAACAAACTGTGAAAAAATCATGTTTCAGCCACATCACAGTAAGTTCCATAAATATGTTCAGTGAGTTGCAGAACGTATTCTGAGTTCATAGCAACAAAGTCTTTGACCAACACTTGCGTAAGGGTCACACCAGGGCCTCATATTCCAAAGCATGCAAAGAATGAGTGTGTAAAAAGTACAAGTGAGCCAAAAAAATATCAGTGAGTGACTTTAAGGCCTACACTGGTCTGCTCAACCAGACTCATTTACATTAAAAAATGCCTCCAAATATATATGGCATCTAGCTTATCTTCACATGTCCAGTAGCCTACAGAGCATAGGGCTGAATGCCTTAAAAAAAAAAAAAAACTACAATAAAAACTTGATAGAAACATTGGACAATACTATTACATTGTACAAATGAAATGACAACTAAACATACAATAAATATTTATATAATAATAATAATTTAAATATGTTAAAACTGTGTTCATAGTGCAAATTATTCTTTTAATTAAAATGGATTGGGAAAAGCGTATCTGTACTAAATGCAGTAGTTAGTAACGCCACAGTCCTCAATGCAGCAAAGTGGGGCTGTAGATTTGTTGACAATTTTGTGTCATGTCTTTTAAAGATTTGGTCTGAATATTTGTAGTACCCTTCTGAGTAAAAGAGTATGAAAAATGACCAATCTTTGTTGGTTAACAACATCGCTTTGCTTTGAAAACACTTCTGCAAATAAATGTATTCTACTGACAAGACAAGCAAAGTGGACTTTTTGTCCTTTTTATATATGTGTGTATATGTGTGTTTGTGTTTGTAGAGACTATACCAGGTGTAACCTACAGATACTGCATACGTAGTCATAGTAAATTAATGTAAGCCTAATACACAATGAGCCTAATACAAAAATGTTGTTTTGTTTCAGAGCATGCTTTAATGAGCTGCAGGATGATAACACCAGGCTGTGGATTGCCCTAGATTATACATCAGATGTTATTTACTACATTGACACATTTGTGAGATCCAGAACAGGTACAGTGTATAGCACATTGTGTGTATCATCTCTTAAAGTCTGGCATATGTTTTGAAAATATTGCACTGTTTGTCTAAATATCCATGCTAAATATTTGACCAGGTTTTCTGGAACAAGGCCTGCTGGTGAAAGACAGTAAGAAGTTATGGGAATTCTACAAAAAAACACCACAATTTAGATATGACCTGATAGCCATGATACCAACAGATATATTAATGGTACAAGTGGGCTTTAACAATCCTGAACTGAGATTCAATCGTCTTTTCAAATTGTCTCGACTTTTTGAGTTCTTTGACCGCACTGAGACAAGGACAAATTTCCCCAACATCTTCCGCATCGGCAATCTTGTACTATATATTTTAATTATCATTCACTGGAATGCCTGCATCTTTTTTGCTATATCTAAAACACTTGGCTTTGGTTCAGACACCTGGGTCTACCCCAACATCAGTGATCCTGAATATGGTCGCCTGGAAAGGAAGTACATCTACAGCCTGTACTGGTCCACACTCACACTAACCACCATTGGAGAGACTCCGCCTCCTGTAAGAGACATCGAGTACTTGTTTGTTGTGGCTGACTTTCTCATTGGTGTGCTTATATTTGCCACTATTGTCGGTAATGTTGGTGCGATGATCTCCAACATGAATGCTTCACGAGCTGAATTCCAGGCCAAGATCGATTCTATCAAACAGTACATGCAATTCCGTAAGGTCACTAAAGACATGGAGGCCCGTGTAGTAAAGTGGTTTGACTACCTTTGGACAGAGGAGAAGACCTGCGATGAGAAGGAAGTACTTAAATACCTTCCAGACAAGCTAAAGGCTGAGATCGCCATCAATGTGCATCTGGAAACTCTGAGGAAAGTGCGCATCTTTCAGGACTGTGAGGCTGGTCTTCTCATTGAACTAGTACTCAAGCTTCAACCACAAGTCTTCAGCCCTGGAGACTACATTTGCAAGAAGGGTGACATCGGCCGTGAAATGTACATCATTAAAGAAGGTAAGCTGGCTGTGGTGGCAGATGATGGTGTCACCCAGTTTGTGGTACTCAGTGATGGCGCTTACTTTGGCGAGATTAGTATCTTGGGCATCAAAGGTAGTAAGGCTGGAAACCGACGGACTGCCAACATCCGTAGCGTGGGCTATTCTGACCTCTTTGCCCTCTCTAAAGATGATCTCATGGAGGCCCTAACTGAATATCCAGATGCCAAGCAGGCTCTGGAGGAGAAAGGCAGAGCCATTCTGATGAAGGATGGATTGATCGATGAGACAGCAGCCAAAGCGGCAGATGCTAAAGACTTAGAAGACAAGGTGACCACGATGGAGACAAATTTGGACATCATGCAGGCCAAACTTACCCGCATGACAACAGACTGGGCTTCCAGCCAGACTAAGATCAAGCAGAGGATAAGCAACATGGAAGCCAGAGTGAAAACCCTCCGGGTGGACAACCAGTCTGAGGGAGAAGAGAATAAGAAAGACTAATGAAGTATTATTACTTTCCAGTAGATATCAAGGGTATCATGGAACTTACATTTATTTCATTTATTTACTGAGAATCTCAACTGGATAAGAACTACAGGGGTGATGACAACTGAAAAAATACACTGGTGCCACATGAATTAAATATATTAACATCAGCATGATAGCTCTTGTTCATTTTAATTACTTTCGGCAATAATTGTGTTAATAAAATATATTTTATTCATGTGTACCCAGCGTATACATTCAAATAAATTCAAATTAATGCATTTAGAGTTGTAACGATCTCTTGGCTGGATATTAGTTACAGGGTAGACCTTCAGGTAAAATAGATCTACATTCAGAACTACTGAAGTGAAAACTTCAGTAGTTCTGTATGTAGGGTAGCATACAAAGAATGTAATTTTATTTTAGAGATTAGGAAGTTTTTTGAGCTTGGTGGATACGGTCAAACAAAGCTCCTTTGTCTACTCTTTGTATATAACAATCATTTTGTGATCTCTATTATAGTTAAGCAATAGAACAGGAGATGGGCCGTGATATCATGAAAAACATCACAACTGTGATGTTATGAAGAAAATTATTATTGCCTTTTGCTTTTATATTGTTCTGCAAGCTAAAGAAAAGAGTAAAGCAAAGAAGCCCCAGGTGGGGGTGTCCTAGTAAATAGGATATTTGCCTCTGGACCGAGAGGACATGAGTTCCAACCTTACATTCAGCATACCACTACTGGGTCTTTGAGCAAGATCTTTATCCCCAAGTGGCTCGAGGGAGACTGGAAGTCGGTTTGGATAAAAGCGTCTGCTAAACGCCGTGAATGTAAATCTTGTATCAACTGTGCTTTAATGCTGGCAATTCCAATTAGCCAAAAAAACAGAGCATTTTGCATTAAGGATAGGGCCACGAAACTGTGGCAAAGTCAAGTTCAACTCAACTTTCAGTTTTGACCAGCTTTATCTCAATGTTGTTTTGTTCAGTCAATCTGTAAAGCATTTTAGAGCCTGTTGTTTATAGATCTGTATTCTGCTTGCTTCTGGTTTTCCAATTTGTTTAACATTTTTCAGCAAAAAGCTTGCTTATGGGCAATGACATGTCAAGAATTTGATTAAGGACTGCTGTCTCATGCAATGGGAAATGTAATTTTTAAAAGCGTTTGGCAAGGTATTTGTTATTTGTTTTGTATGCTCAAGTAGAATATGATGGTTACTTAGAGTGCAAAGTCATTGCTAAGCAAATCCGTGGAATGATACAGTTTGTTTAAACATACATAATGTTGTTGTCTTACCAAAACCTTTATCTCAAGCATGTTCTGAATGTAAGTTAATGAAACAAGTTGACAAACTATGTAAAAAAAATGAAAAAACAAAAATAGAGATGAAGCTGGCAAAGCAAGCCGAATTATCATTTTTTATTTAAGACCCTTATAAAAGAATCTGCCATGTCAAATGTTTCTTTTTAAAGCAAGAACTGCACTTAAAGGGTTAAAATGCACACCAACCCATCTGCAATTAGTGTAAATTCTTTAATATAGTAAGATACATATTTTTAGAGGGACAGTGTTTACCTCTAGCAGGGATCTTAATGAAGATGTAAATAAATACTATTTCTATAAAATGTAAAATGTATTTGTCTTTTGCTTAAGCATCACATAAGGAGTAGTCTGAACATGGTATATATAAGAGCTTTTGCTCACTTTGAGAAAAAGTAAATTCTAAGTATCAATTGTTTCAATTGTTATTTTTTAGCCATTTTTAGTATTTATATATATATTTTTAAAAGTTTTGGCATGAGCACACTGTAAATGTGGTCATGTTCAGTGAGTTTTATAGTTTTGTTCCTTGCCTACATGATTCTAACAAAGGGGGCTGTGTATGGAAGATTATAAACACAATTAATTGGCAATTCATTTAGCAATTGTCAATTCAATATTCAATCAGAGCATACACTTGTCAATTCAGTATTCAATATGAGCATGTAATTTGAAAATACATTTTACAATTGATATTTCAATCTGAAAAGTGCTGATGCAATCCTTAATTCATTTCAAAATAGTTTGAATAGAATAACAAAAGAATAACAATTTCGTATTGTCATGGGTTTTTTGCCCTTTTATTTAAATAGCAATTCATTTTGCAATTGTTAATTCAATATCCAACATCTTTATTCAAATTGCATTGCACTGCATGCTAGGGAGAAAAAATGACAATGACGTCACTTCCTTGTTCATGTTCTTAGCAGAATCAGTAGGTGTGTCTGAAATGGCGCATTTATGTGAGTGCACTGGAATGTAGTGCATAGGGTGCACTGAGCACTTCCTTCTGTTGTGCACACCCCCATGCGTAAGTATTGTCCAAATGGAACACTAGCGTTTTGCACTTAGCGGACTAACATTTGATCGATATCAAACACATTGCTGATGGCAGATTGTCTGCTAAAGCAGAAAAAGCTGCAACAAGCTCTTCTGTCACCATTACTCTAAATCAGTGGCTCTCTTGGCTGCCAGAAATAAGTTCACACCCCACATCAACAACACAAAACAGAAAAGTCTAGGTGTAACTACTTTATTTAGATAACACCAAATGAATTAACAATAATTTATTCTGTAGGTTTTCAGCTTTCACATTAAGAAGACAGTTAACTGTTTTCAAACATAAAATACAGAAATGTCTCTCCACATATACCACCACATTAACCGTGAAACCTAAAGCAAGATATGCTCCATCATATTTAGGGGTCCAAGCACACACTGCGGAAGATCCCTATTATTTTAAGTGAAAATGCGTTGTAAGGTGCACAGTCAGGTACATGCGGTATTCCAACCGCGACTCAGGCACCGACAGCCATGCCGCTGCGCCAATAGGTGGTGCAATAACAAGCACTGTTGCATTGAGTCTAAGCAACCGTAGGTTAAATTTTCAAAATCGTTGTTGCATATTAGTCCTTGGCATCAGCTGAATCAAATGAGACTACGCCCAGTGATTGTACCACTGATAAGGTGTTTTGTTAATTTGCATAATATGCAGCACCAACTTTTGCAAACTACTCCCACAATTGCGGTCTCTTTGGAATCGCAAGATACTCATTGTCAATATTTATCAAAAATGTGCAAATTTGCAAACAACATGGCCACAATATGTAAATTAAGCTTGTTGGTTTTGCATACAATGAGTTAAACTGTAATTATTCATAAGCCTTTGGGTCAATGCTTACCAAACTTTGTAAACCCATGCAAGGCCTCACTCAACAGCAGGACCCCAATTTGCATCCATATTTACCACTTGGTGGCACTATGACAGGTCACAAAGCACTTGAAATTGCTCTAGCACATTCTTGAATTTAAGGAACATCATGCGACTGCATGAAATACATGGCTGATATAAACCAAAGGGGCGCCAAAAAATTCTACTTCGCAAAAATCATGGCTATCCCAGGCCGACGATTCTCAAACTTGGTGCGTTTGTTGATATACAAGCTTAGATGATGCAGTTCAAATTTGACCCACTTTGCCCACTGGGGGAGTGCTATAGCACATATGTGACACAGAAATAAAACAACTGACTTGCATACACCCCTGATGGATGTCAACTTTAAAACCTTGGAAATGGTAAAACATAACTTTCTTTCTTTGCGCATAATTTCCATTCGTACTTTCACAAATTAGTCTTATTAGACCTATTTTCATAATTCTTGTCTTACATGAATCCAAAGAGGCCCAAATCACATAAATATCAAAAACATTTTGACTTTTCTAAACAGCAAGGCCAAGACTTGCGAGTACATTCACATGAATGTGATGTAATTGACCCTAATGAGCCCAAATTGCTAACGCTGGGTCTAATCTGCACCAACTTTGGTTCAGATATATAATGTACCTCAAGAATATGTGCAAAGTTTTATTGACATCGGCCAGTGGGAGGCACTACAGTAGAGAATTGCATTTATTGGTATATTTCTTCCATGGCCTGTACATTTCAAACCAGTCCAACTCTGTTCAAGATAAAAGAGTGACACTTGCATAAAATGGTCAGTCCGCTCATTGCAAAACTTTCATACACTGCAACTTGTGGCTTTTGGTGACATCACTTCACTCTGATTTATGCACAAACTAAAAAACACTTCAATTATGGAATTTTCTGAAATGCATCCCTATTATAGTTAGTAGTAGTGTAGGTTTTGTTTTATTCTTTTTTTTTAATCTGCACAATTGTGGTCTCGTTGGAATCACATTGCTAATAATTATCAAAAACGTGCAAATTTGCAAGCAGCATGGCCACCATATTAAGCTTGTCGGTTAATCTGCTTAAAATGTTCCTAACTTTGTAAACCCATGCAAGGCATCACTCAACAGCAATACCCCAATTTGTATCCATTTTTACCATTTGGTGGTGCTATGAGAGGTCACAAAGCACTTATAGCATGAATTTGCCTCTATCTCTCCAGCCATGTGGCCAATGAGCTCATAAATTTAGATTCCACAACAGAAGACATTGCTTTAGCACATTCTCGATTTTAAGTGACATCATGCGACCATATCATGAAATACATGGCCGATATTAGCCAAAGTGGCACCAAAAATGTCTACGATTCTCAAACTTGGGACATTTGTTGACATATAAGCTTAGATGCAGTTAAAATTTCTGTCAACTTTGCCCATTGGGGGTCGCTATAGCACACATTCAAACATGGCAGTAGTTTTCTGCCCATAACTCATTAATGTTTTTGATACTACATGAACATATGCCAAGCGTCATAAATGTCGGCCACTGGGAGGTGCTACAACAGGATATCTTCTATATACTTCATGAATTGCCTGTGGATCTCAAAGCGTTCTAACCTGTGAGCACTGTGGTTTGGAGGACTGGCTGCTAACAGCTTGGGCCCCACTCATTGCCATTCACGGCTATATTTCCTTTTATCTTGTTTTTTGCAGTTATCAGCACTAGCCTCGTTTCTCTCAAAAGCATCACCTGTTTATCTTTTAGTACCTGTTAAATATACTAACCTGTTAGTGAAAATTACTAAAATGTTATACATTAGTTCTGTATGACTTTCCCCCAGGTCTCTTGTGCTCCATACTTTGAAAATCACTGCTCTAAATGAACAAATCAATTAGTTGAATTTATTCTGGTGAAGGCCATAAGCGGTCTGGCCTTTGGGAATCATTAATTGAGTTTTTCTCCCCAACATGCAATGCAATCGAATTGCCATAAAGGGGCAAAAAAACCACGAGAATATGACATGCAATTCAGTGAATAATTATCCTATTTTTTATACAAAAGATATTGAAATTAACTAAGGATTACATCAGCACTTTGCACATTGAATTGCCAATTGCAAAACGTATTTTCAAATTACATGCTCAGATTGAACATTGAATTGCCAATTGCAAAATTAATTTCCATTTGAATTTTGTGTTAGTAATCTTCCATAGCCTCTGGGCCAACTGCCCTGACTAGCTGAACCTAGAGAGTCAGGGTGGGGTTAATCTGCCAGGTTTGTTACCTAGTTACCATCTTTTTTGAAGGTGTGTGTACATCACTTCAGCATGTGTACCTACAACGTGCTTCAATGTTTAAGGTTTACTGTGTGTTAGTTTTGGTCAATCACTGGTTAGAATCCACTGGTTAATGTCATTGCATCAATGATTTTCATAAAAACTGAAATGTTACAGAAACATTCCATACAAATTCTTAATTGGTATTCTGATCCTCATTTTTAATGGTGAAGACAGTTAGCATTGGCCATACACTCCAAATAAACAAGCTGATAGCAAATAAGAATTAAACCAACAAGGCTAAATAATGCACAGCAAGCTCAGTACAATCTGCTGTAAGAAATGTCCATAAAAGTTACATTAAAAAGTAAAATGTACTTGAAAAGTAGAGATGTGGGGGAAAAAGCATAAAAATATTATTGACATGATATTACAAAGATACAGAAGAACCAAGTATCAAGACATATTTATTTAATTAGGTCTACGGGTGTGAGGCACCGCAGTATGTTTTGTCTTGGCAAAGCCAATAAACCAGGTATTGTTGTACGGTATAATAGGAAAACACAATACACATCAGCATATTTATTTTTTTAGGAGTTTTGCCTAAAAAAGTATTTGTTTAACAGGACTGGGTGGGACAACCATAATTTGTCATTGTCAAAACAAAACCGCAACACTTGGCCTGTGCTGTAGTTCATGTTCAACCTACCCTAAAAAGTTTAGACAAAATGAACTCTAAAAGAATCTTTGTTTTGTCAAAAACATATGTTCATTCAAAATAAAACAATCTATTTTTAGTCATGTAGAGCTGAACTATTCTTCTGCAAAGATTTAATATATTTCATCCTGGCCAACACTTTAGGGCCCAGTCGCGTTCTTTGTGATTTCAGTGTTGATTCCAATAGATGTTCGTGTGTTGCTCTAAGTAGAAAACACACAAAATAAATTATCTTAAACAAAGGGTACGAGCATGCAACTCACTTGCCATGGAAAATACTCTCTCTTACAAGCTATTTTACTTAGAGAAGGTGCTAATCTCCAGCTTTAACAATCACACAGACATGTTTTTTTATTTGGATTGTAATTACCTGTCATCTTCTTTCAATGGTTTAGAGGATGAATTTTTAGAGCGTTCCATCCCTGCTTGAACCATTTCAGGAGTAAGATTCACACCTGCATATTCAGCCCTGATGAGAAAACATTTCAATGCTTGAGTTAACATTAGTACAGAAAAACTGAATTATGGGGTAATTGGCTGATGTTAGACAATTATAAAGCAAAATATGATTTATATATCCTTCATCTGTTTTTCTAGTGTAATATAAAAAATTTACTATTATCAAAACAAAAACCCTATTGAAAACACCACGCTACTATTTTCATTCCTTCAGCTCTTTCTTGGGATTCTTTCTGAGCCCTTTTTAAGGCAAGCCTAATGCCAGAAACAAAGCATAGGAGCTACACATTCACAAAGAAATGAACGGGACAACCACCAAAGGTCCTGTCTGTGAATTTACCTTCCAGTACATACAGCACCATGGAATATTTCGTCCCTTGCCAGTTAAAGTGTATTCTTGCCTCCAGTGTAATCTGGAGCTTTCCCTTTTGCACACAGGTTAACATCAATACAGCCAAGTGGAAAAGTATGCACACCTCTGATCAAACAACATTTTGTTGATTTTCTAAGTGACAAGAAAAATGCATCGTCTACAGTGGATACACTTTATTACATAATTTAATAGACAATTACTATTAATTTGCTGAATTTAACATATTGTAAAAATGGTTTTCCAACATGTCAAACTCAGTATTTTAATAGAACTTATGCACGGACATGATCATTGCACCTGCACCAGAATTTCCTTTCTCAAGTTTGCCCAAAAACCTCCTGTATGTAGGACAGTTTAAGTTATGATTGTATGTACTGCCTCTCATGGTGTACTAAGTGTTTTTGTACCCTTGGTATCTACCTGCCTTATGGCTTGTTACCAACTGTTTTTGAATTATGCCTCTAGCCTCGCCTCTGATATTCCAGGATTTGTTTTTCGACTTGCTTTTTGCAATTCCTAGATTACTTTGTCTTTGGTAGTACCTGGATGACTTAAATTTTTACCTCTCTCTGCCAATCATTACACCAGCGTAAGCAAATTTTGCACTTCACTGTAAATACTGAGAATACTTTGCACTTTAAAATGATTAAGTCTTTTGATTAGAAAAACTGAAAAAAGAAAAATAAATGTCCCTATTCATAATGTCAGCAGGCTAGACTGTGAGTCAGTTTTACTAATTATCCACTGATTACAGCTTACACTCCAGAGAAAATTTCTTCTCGCATGCTATCTGGAAGGTCATGCAGGGCTGGTGGGGCTTCCAGGGGCAAAAGAGAACTGCTGAAGGGGTCAGACCTGTACACGATAACAATAATCAGTAAACCATGACAGCATGAATAGCATGCATGTATGTGTGTGTGTGTATGTATTCTTACATGCGTAGGGACCAGTTACTGGTTATAGTCAAAGTACAAGAAAAAACAGTCAAGGCCATGGAGGGAAACTTCTTCCATATTGTGATCCCTTTTATAATGTCCTAAATAAAATGTCACAAATGGATAAACAAACTCAGTTGTTAGCCTCAATATCAATAACACCTAAATTCTTATTATTTTATTGATAATAATAAGTACATACTTAACTGTACTTTGCTGATTTGGCTTAGTATTAATGTGATTCCTATTACCTTTTTGCCTTAAATTATCGCTAAATGTTTATTATTTTTACATTTCTCGATCATATTGTATGACTATTTTTTTAAATAAATGTATTATTTACTTTGTCTTTTAACCCTCTGTAAAGCACTTTGAGGTGCATTATATGTGTAAAAATATTTTTTGTTGTTGTTGGTAACAATAATAGTTATTATTCATTCTATTTTTATTACCAATATGTTAGTTACTAAATTCCTAGGATAGCAATTAATAGGTGAAAAACATATTTTCAGCACAAATAGATCAACTAAATTGGTTTGTATGGTTTACTTTATGCAAAAATTACTACTTATTTTCAAAGCAATTTACACATTTCTATAATCTTGAACAGAAATTAGGTAATTCGTTGGCTTGTTGGTGAAGTGATTTATTTAGTTATTTCATGGTTTAAGTGTTTTTCTTTCTTGTGAATTGTTCAGTTTCAGTTGACAATGGAAAAAAAACTTTCACGCAGGCTCACCTTTCTTTCGAGAAACTTCTTCTGAGTGCTGGGAGAATAGACCCCGACAACAGAGCCCTTGGAGACAGTGTATTTTGGCAATGGACAAAGGTGGAACTCTAGGTCACTCTCTAGATAATGTGGGGTTCGTTTGAAGACGTGCACACCCGGGGCAGGGTTCTGAAATAATCATGATATAAAGAGCATCATAACCTCATACAAGCATGTTCAGACAATTTAGAAATACATTTATATACATTTAAAGGCAGCTTTATCCAAGTGCTTCAAAAAGGTGTGGTCAACCATGCTGATCAATTGAGTTTTAGCCACACTGTATGTGATCTGGCAGCAGAATGGTTGGTATTAAATGGCTCAGTGACTTTAAATATGGTACTATAACAGGATGCCACATGTCAGGTTGTAACATCTCTGCCCTGGGGTAAGGTGAGGCCATCTCCATTTTAAAACACATGGTTTTAGAAGAGTGTGATGGTCAGATTTCCACATATGGCCACATTGCACTTTGCAATCTTTTATTTCAAATTACACCACCAAAGTGCACAGATAGCCAAACCACTGCCAAAAACAATCAAAATAATTTCTAAACAATTAATCATTACACCCTTAGAAATGGCAAAGGAAGTATTTACAAAGATCCTGAGAGGATGGCCAATCAGTGGATGTAAGATATTTCTATGAGCACTGAAAGTTAAGCTTGTGTTAAACGTCTGCTTTGATCCCTGCTCCTCCTGCAGCTCATCATAGACTTCCACTGCAGGCCACAATTCATCCTGGGAAACACAAACACAAAATAATACACTGATAATAGAGACATGCTTCTTTTAAAAAGCATCATGAATTAAAATAGTTTCATTTGTTAAGCAGGAATATTATTACAGAATGACCTGTGCTCCAATGCGTAATGGCCTACGCAGTTCAGGGTGGACAAAAGAGGCTCCAGCATCATAGACAGACACCTCCTGATACCCCAATAGCTTATAATACTGAGGAACCTAGAAAAATAGGCATTCATCGACTTAACATATGCCTGTTCCAACTGAAGTAATAATGAGATAGTAATAATAATATTTACAATCACTTTACAAACATGGTATGTATACATATATGTACTTAGCTCATATAAAATAGAGGAGAGAATAAGGAAAGTGGGTTCTTACTGTACCTTTAGACTGAAAAAAGGAACGATGACAGTCAAATCTCCTTTAAAAAGGCTCACATGAACATGCCCAAGTCGGTCGACAGCCTGGGGGAAAAAATCAAACAAACAAACAAAACAAAAAATCAGAAATCATTTGGGCAATTTACTGGCTTCAAATACTTTAGTACCTGAGGCAATGATATTAGTCTTCGTGTAGTAGCTAATGTAGTATAGTAGGTAAAATCACTGGCCACCACCAGTGTGCAATTTCTTAGGCACCTTTTCCCTTTTACACTTTCATGCATGATTATAAGCATGTCAGGCACAATGATATATATTAAGTATATGTGTTCTATGTAAAGGCCTTTAATGAAGAAATGTGTTGCTGTTTAAGCTGCTGTTTAAACTACTCTCTATTTTTTTAAAGCTTGTCCTAACTGGTAACAGGTACTATGACAAAAAGGGTGGATCACATTATTGGTCACAAATGTTTTTTTGTTTTTTTTTAAATAAAGGTACTCACAAGCTCATCTTTATAGTTTGCAGAAGAAAAGACAGGCAGCGTAAACGACAGCAGCTTTTCTGAGGACAGCTTCAAAATCTGTACCTTTTCATCTGCTAATAAAACAAGAGAAACCAAACCCAAACATTTTAACTCATCTCACTCATATTTATTTTTGTGTAGGTGACAAAATGCTATTGGTGTGAATTAAGTAAAACATTTGCCTTACCTTTGTATTGCTCTCCTGTAACTTGCTCTTGCAACAAACTTAGCCTATTCATACGACATCTTAAAATAACCTGAAAAAACACAAAATATCCAGAGATGACATATGTATTAAGTCTATTATCCTTTTGCAGGTGACCTTTTGTATTGCCAGCACGCACTGGATTAATGTTAACAGAAGACTTCTAACACTAGACCTGAATGCTTTGTTTCCAAATTATAGACAAGACTGATTCAGGCTTAATAAAATAACAGAAAGATTGCCAAGCATCGCTGTGTCATGTTAGTCCCATATAAATAACTCCTAATGTTGTACAGCAATGATGGCACAACTTAAAATAGTAATAAATAATTTAGTGACAGTTCTGTAAGTACATGCTTAGTAAATATCACCATAATCATCACATACCTTTCGAACCGCTTGCTGGAAAAGTCTTAGCACTCTCTGTCTGACCTTCAGCTGGTTACCGCCATGGACGGAGAAATCAGGAATGCAGTCTGGCACCTGCAACACAAATAGTAATGCTGGGCATTTATAACAGTTTAAGCTGTTTTCTTATGTGATACTATAACTACGGGTGCAAGACGAACTGGAATATTAGCAGAGGACTGCTTTAAAAAAAATAGTGGACAGATTTAGCTTGCTAAATCATCTGCATTTTATTAATTTTCCCTACAGAAATAATTCAGGGACATATATGTTTATGTACGAGAATAAGCACAGTCAAACATGTGTAAGAAAAATACCAGCTATAACAATTGACCCATATTGGTTCATCCCTCACAATTATTATACAAGATAAAAAGTTTAATTACACCTTATAAAATTAGTTCTATTTAACCATCTCCCATTACCTGCCCTGCATCTCGCAGAATCTGTTGCGATGACAGTTTTATGTTGTCCTTTTTCTTCTGAAACACATACACGCATGTAAATATCAGCAGATTGTCTGCAAATCACTGCATAATCACAGTATAATTAGGGATGGATATCGAAACCCGGTACTTCCCGGTGCCTAAATATAAAAGACCGAAATGTCGATAAGCTCTGACGTTAGCGGTTCTGCTGTCGGTACTGGAGAAATAAAAAAATAAATAAATGTCCTATTTATTATTGTTAAATAAACATTACCTA
>JBBJLR010000087.1:23939396-23961908 GCA_037577145.1 Brachypetersius gabonensis
GTTCCTAAGACATTGCCCTGTCGTTATTTGTATAGATATCCAACTTCATATTGAGATCTGATGTATCTAATGTGTTTTTTTTAAAGTGTTCCTTTAATTTTTGTGAGCAGTGTATTTCTGAACAATGCTTGCCGTTTGGAGAGATTTATGATCTTGCTGAAAGAGGCCACAGCCATTAGGATGCAGTTGCCGAGTATACTTGGTCAACTGTAGTCAAGGGTTAGTGGCAAACTGGACCACACACAACTAATTCTTGTTCATGGCACAGCTGGTGGCCTAGTGGTTACGGAGTTGCCCCTGCAATCAAAAGGTTGTGCATTTGAATCAGAGCACTGTTAGTGTCATCACTGAGGTACCCATAAGCAGCTACCATCCCCACACACTGCTCCCTGGGAGCCCCTTATTGATGGCAGTCCCTGCTTCACTTGATGAATAGGTTAACTGTAGAGAAAGACGTTCACCTTGTTCATACTGTGTGCTGTGTTCATTTGTGACTATAAGGGGCAAGTTTACTTTCATTGGCCTAGTGATGCTACAAATGCTGACATAATCACTGTTTTATGTGACCATGAATAAATAGATAATCTTTGTGATGCTGTCCATGGTGACTGTTTGATCCATAAGCTCTATTTTAAGATGAGCAGGATCTGCCACCTGTTCCTCCTCTTCTGGGCCTCTTGACAGTTTGCTTCCCCTGCATCATAACAGCTCACTGGTTCTCTTAGAGCAGTGCCATTCACAAATTTCTGTCCTGCAGAGTAAGTTCTCCTTGAAAAAACAAGCTATATACTTTGCTAGCTGTGTTTTTTATTACTATTATTATTATTATTATTATTACGTTTCCTGTCATGGCGGAAGCTGGGTGTCCAGAGGAACAGTGGGAAGTAGAAGCTTTTGAGGATGAATTTGGAGAAATCATAAAGACAAGATCAGGTAAGAACAAACTTTCTGTGCCTGTACAGCTATGTGTGTCAAATTAGCATGTCCGGATGTTGATTCCACTCACAGCCAATGATTTTGTCAAGTTAAAATGTACATATCTTTGATAACATGAAAAATGTCTCCAAAAAAGTAACTTTTCAGAAAAACATAGACACTCAGAGCAAGTTAAGGGAAAATTGTTATTCTAATACAT
This sequence comes from Brachypetersius gabonensis, assembly GCA_037577145.1. Taxonomy (NCBI): domain Eukaryota; kingdom Metazoa; phylum Chordata; class Actinopteri; order Characiformes; family Alestidae; genus Brachypetersius; species Brachypetersius gabonensis. The sequence continues at coordinate 23,940,532 of JBBJLR010000087.1, forward strand.
TTATTGGTTCTTTAATCAGGATATTTTGATTTCATTGTCAGATCCAAGCACAGGATTTCTGAGATTCTCAACTCATAAAGTTTATGATTTTTTACCAAATCATTTTGGACCATTTCTCTTGGTACATTCTTTGACATTTTGACACATGTAAAAGCCACCCAGTGTTTTCAAATGTATAGAAAGTTGGGGTTTTTTTTAATGCAGGTACAAGTTTTTTTACATGAGGCAAAATAATAGCCAATGGAGAGATTTTGTACTAAAGTCATGTTGCGTATTGTAGTGTTGTTTTATTTCATTTGGTCTCAATGAACAGACATTTATGAAATAATCATTTGGCCTGTGACCATAATGCCCATCCGGAATGTAGGCTGGAGTGGACTATATTTATTCTCCTGTTGAAATATGGTCTTAAGGAGCTTAATATAGCTGCAGCTGCCTGGTGTAAGATTTCAGGAGTCCTTGTTCAAGCCAGTCACATTGTTGTTGGCTAGCAGTATACAGTGATATAAACTGTACATTTTACCAAGATGGCAACCTCAGTATCAGTAACATTAATAACTGTTGAATGCCAGAAAACAGTAGTTTCAAGATTTTGCAAATAGAATTGAAGGTCTTTTGGGATAAGGTTGTAATTCTTAAGTACTTGTTACTCATGTTTTACCATGCCCTATTAAGTGTCCTAGTAATCTTGAGCAAGTTGTAGGCGACAGCTTGGCTCTGGAACGTTGCAACTCTACCCCTTGCTTTTTTTATATCCACTGCAAGTTCCTTTTTTATTACTCATGGTAGGGGTGTGCGTCTGACCCACTCTAGACCGACTCTATACATGTAGTAATCAACAATGCATCTATATGCCTTTGACTACAGTATTGAATTAACTCAATAAATAAAAAAAAAAACCAATAAATCAAAATTCATTTATGTGCAAGATCACAGCAGCCAGGAAAATCATTTTAAGCTGTTTGACGGTAAACTGCATGACATTAAAATAAATTAGATATATACCACCAACATTGTGAGGCCAGAACATGCTTCCTCCTGGGCACATGAAGCGACTGCAAATCTCTTTTAACTGCTGCTAATACAATGTCAATTGACTCAACACAACCGAGGGAGAACCCTAACACCCATGCTGGCTAGTGATGGTGGGGCCATCCCACACACAGAGATCTAGACCAGGATAGTTGGGTAAAAATTACATGGCAAAGCTACATTTGCACTAGTAAAAATCATGTCATTTATTTACTGTCAATGTTTTTACATAGCCTAACTTAATCAGCCAAAGCAGTTAGCTAGTCTGCTGTCTCTTGTACTCAGATATACAGTACATTTGTGTAGACAATGTTTATTTATCTTTGCTTCAGTCTCTTTAAAAAAATTGTAGCTGTCTGGCAAAAGTTTTTATGCTAGACGTGGAGCAAAGTGTGGAGCTTTAGCTATATTTTTATAGCCGAGTAGACCAGCTAATAAAATGAATAATGAGTGTAGATACAAAGTTGATACAAAGACCTAATGAATCAGTTAGCTGGTGTATCCTTACACCCCATAAATGTATTGTATATAGAAAACAGCATGAAAAGGAGGTAAAGAATTGATTAATCATAATTCTATGTTACATTTTGGGTTTGTTATTATTCCAGTCACAGGAAACGTACTGAATGGTATTGTTCAACAGTATTTTCAGAGATATTCATACATTACTGTAAAAGTCTTGGTTAGCACATCTTGTCTTGGATATTTTTTCTACTTTTTTGTATGTAAATGGATATTGTAAGAGATTTTAAAAACCAGTCCATGTGGTAGACAAAATTTAAGATTTCAGAAACAAATTGTAAGATTTCTTGAAATAAACAGACAAATCAGATTTATTGCCTTGAAATTATTTTATACATATATTTTTGCTAGTGTACACTGTTTCTTTTTGTTCTTATAGTAAGCATTAACATCTTCAGTAAAAGTATGCTGATGTATTTTGGTAGTATCAACCATAGCAAGTCAAACAGTTCTGCCTGTCCTCACAGTGTCTTCACTACTAAAGACAAAGGGTGCCAGGAAGTGTTCTTTGCATGATATTACAGGTATTATAAATGATCGATATTAACATTTAACAGTTGTTAAAAAAAAAAATACTAAATGAGATGGGATATGTGAATATGAAGAAGGTCAAAGAATCTATACCTTATACAAATATTCACTATGTTTTTTAAGGGTTCTACACACTCACATTTACTAAAAAGGTTCTTTAGGAAACCAAAGAACCATTTTGTAGCAAAGAACCACTTAGTTGAACAAGGCGTAAACCATAAAGCATTCCTTTGTGTGATAAATAAGGACAGATGATTTTGACAACAGGGCGACAGCAGAAATATACCCTTGCAGAACAGCGTAGTGCTTGTTGGAAAACATTAGTGTCTTTGAATACTTTTAAAGGCCTTTTGCTGTTTTCTCCACAAACATTTTTCAGTCCAACTGCTCTGTCTAATTATGCAGAGCAGGCAACTGCTCCTGCAAAGATGCACTTTATGGACAAAGTGAAAGAAAATTAAACAAAGTGACCGGAAGTTCAAAAACAAGGACATGCCATACAGAATGCATAGATGCTGCCAGCTTTATGTGGCAATTTCTATTTCTCATATTATGCAACATCACTTAGGAAGTTTGTGACACGTGGTAAAATTGCTGAGCCCCAAAATTAGAATATAGGGCAGTTTAAAATGATGCATTATCACATTGCAGTGCACATGGTAAAACTGTGCTGAAGTTGTTGTGCAATATTTAACCCATTTAATCCCAATTTTTTTTCTTTTATTTTGGAAGCTCTAAAAGTGTTCTTTTGGCTTTGGGCAGCTAATGCAAGTAAAAAAAAAATAAAAAGAGGTTGTCTTTTCTAAATTGCATCAATGTCATGTGACTTGTGTGAATGGAGACATGACCACGCCCCCTTCACATCCAGCCTGCACCTCTTGAAAGAGATGTCTGCCTCAAACCTGTACATGAGGAAGTTCGTAAAATACCTTAATTAACAGATATTACCAAAATATTTTGAACACATATTTTCTAAAGGGTCTACTACTAATATGTATTGAGAATTATATGCCTGCATGCATCTTTTCACCGTAAGAAGAGTACATGTAAGCACGGCAACAGCATAACACACAGTCATAGTGCTAGTTATACTAGCTGTCAAAGGTTTTGGCTGTTTATTCTATTTATCTTTTGTTTTTTTAAAACTATCAGAGTCAGGCCAACTTAAATTTAAGACTATGTGGTTTCCCATCGTCAACAATTGTTTGAGTATAAAACCTACATTTTCACTATCCTAACCACCAAGAAATTAAAAAATTCAAACATTGTGTTAGGGAAGTCTAAGAAGTAAAATGCATGCACTTATTTTGCAGGTAAAAATTTGGGATTAAACGGGTTAAGTCTGAAGTTAAAGGCTAGACAGATTTTGCCATTCAAATGCAAGATTAAGCCCAAGACTTTTTCAATGGGTTGTCATCTATCTTGTCTTTTCTTTTCTTGTCTAATGTTCATTTAGAAAGTGCCCCCATCAACTGGTTTTGTTGATACAAACTAAGACCTCTATATCTGAATACATGACTATTTTCTTTAAAGCATCTTATTGTTGATGTTGTGTCCTTCAGGATTCAGTTCTTTTGTTGGGGCTCTGTACTGGACTGATACCCTAAGGGTGTGTGTCCTTCAAAACCTTAACTTGAAGGCTTTAGACAAAATGTCTTTTCTGGCATCTCAGACACAGTGGCTAATATTCTTATCATTGCTGCTAGAACTAGATCTTGACATCTCCAAAGATGTAACTATACAGAAGAAGATAAAAATACTCTTATCACATCACAAAATTACTGTAAAACATTTTGTCGTTTTGGACCATTTTAATGAAATTCCGACACTGTATAAATGGCAGCTGGTATTTTCTAAATATTTTTAAAAGGTCAAATTTAAGACCCTGCGAGTAGTACAAAGACTACAATATATTTTTTACTTTTGAAGAAGACACTAGGGTTTTTTTACGTAGCTAATCAGTTCTCTAATTTTTTTTGTTACATGATCATTTTATCTTTATATATTTTTTTTTGTTTAGGTCCAGCTCTCCTTTTGACTAGAACTCTTTAATAAAATTGGCTTAACTTAACCTGCTTTCAACCTCCTGAAGGTTCACTAGACATAATTTTTGAAAAACTGGCTTAAATTGGCCACTGTAATGTCCAGTCAGTTTAGCACTGATTTTTATAAAAAGGCTTTGTATTTAATCAAAACATAAAATGTATTTCTAGTAGATGGTGGCCAAGAAGGAAAGACAACACAGACATGTTAAGTAAAACAAGCAGAAAGATAGGAGCGGTATGCAAATAGATGGGACTTGGAGCCACTGGGTAAAATGTATAATTTACAAGTTTCCATAGCTCAAGTCCAGTCTGTTTTTCTGCTGAAACTGTGGCTGGTGGGAAGCTAGAATTGGGCTATGGTTGGAGCTTCCAAAGTATACCTCCAAATTCACACAGAAGAAGGTTAAAGATATAAAATATAATATAATTAAACGTGGGCAGCTTTGTTTCTAGGTATGGACTAAGGAATGAATGGGGGTGAACTGAAGAGTACAGTCTAGAGGGAGCCCTGGAAATTTTCCATGTGAAAATATTTTCAAACCCTTTTTCTGACCCTATGTGTTCTCCTACAAGCACTATAAGAAAATGCCTTGAATCTGTCATCTTGTAAGTAAATGCAGACCTGGACAGTGACCAATACATCATTGTACTTTTTATATGAACATTGCTGGTTCAGGTTAAAGTCTCTAATATTTTCTTTTTCAAACTGATAACATTTGACTTAATTAATTTGGGTGCTTCTTTATCAAGGGTACTATTTCTTGTGAAGTTCACTGGTAATATATTTTAGAAATACACTCACCTGGAATAGAGAACAGTATGTTAGCAGTTTTAAAGTAATCTAGTAAACGAATTCGCTAGTTGTCTATTTAGCTGCCTTGTCTGAAATACTTCTCATTTATTTAGTAAGAGTTCCTGAAATAAGTAAAAATCTGTAGGTATCTAATGTACACGGCAACAAAAACTTCAATATATTTTTTATTTCTTTTATTAAATGTATTATTTCTGATATTTTGCTTATTTCAAGACCTTTAATTTTGTGACAGATAATTGTAACTTATTTACATCCACATTTTATTATTGGTACATTATAGTTTTTATGTGGTGCTTACATTTTATTTATTTGTTTGTTGGATTATTTGTTTGCGTTAACATAGCAAAAATGAATTTGGTTCTGAAAACTCAAAATACTTTACTCTATTTCACTGGGCAGCCCTTAAATGAGAGTGTGTAAAATTAAATCAGGCTGTTGAAACAGCATAATCAAACAAAAGTGCAGTGAGTCACCTATTTAAAGGTGTTATTTATAATAAAGGTATTATTTTTAAATTCCTGAGGTTATCTGTTCCTAGTCGGGTCTCGTGGTCGATTCTAACTATAGCCTCCAGGCCATCTGCTGCCTCTCAGGCCGTGATCTAGAGTGAGGAGGGTTAGAGCAGTTTGCGGTGGAACCTACACTGGGCAGGGAGAGCAGCCGGTTCTCTAGGCGACGCGGCGGTCCTACGCTACGACCACCCAGGTGAAAGGGTCCGTGGCCAGGCGTTCACCCACGGCTGGTACGTGGAGAGGGCTGTGAGGATTTCAACGTGCTGTTTGGGCGCTGAGAGCTGGTTCAGGTAAAGCTCAGCCGTTAAATGACGTCTCTGCGAGAAGAGCTTTACTACGGCGCTGTGTTAACGATTAGAGAAGGAGGGGATTCCTGCTGGGGGGCTGCCTCGTCTGTGGGGTAAGACTAACAAATGCACGGATCTGCCGCTGAGGCAGAGCCAGACCGCGCTTTGTTTATTTCACTGACGGCGTTTATTAGGTCGTCCAGGAGAAAGATCCGACCAGATCTGACGGATAATCCAACCTGGCGTGTGTCTGAGATCTGGGAGCTGCAGAAGCGGTCCCCTCGACACCAGACGCGCCGATGGGCAGAGGAGTCTCCAGAGGCATTGTTGTACTGATCGCCGTAAACAAAGTTTGGAGTATGGCGTCGCAGGACACAACTCGTTAACGTCTGAAGGCACTTGACCAGTTATCCTCGACTCATTGCCAGGCCGGGACGTCATCGAGGTTTTTCATTATAAAGTGCCAAATGTGGAAGCCGCTGGAAGTGCTGGGGGGCTGGTGGGCAGGCTGCGGACGTGTGCCCTCGCATTTCGGGTCTGTTTTTGCTTTATTATACGCAGAGATTAAGCAACTAAAACGAGTCCGTCCAGATCCCACCAGCGTCTTTGTCAGTGAGCCGCGGCTCAACCTAGTTACCTTCTCATCCTATTTGCACAAGGGCGGATATAATCCAGAGCTACACGCTAGACTGTGGCGCAGACGCTCCAGCTGCCACTTGCCTCGAGTCACGCGTCTGATCAGGCGCACGGCCTGCGCGTTTGCCCACTTTACACCGTCTGCGGGGGACTGTCGTGTCTTCATAAGCTGGAAACAGATGCGTGCAGCTCAGATCAGAATTGAGTTATTTTCCGTCCGCTTATTCAAAGCTGTACAACAGAACAACACTTTTAGCACTGGCAACGAAATGTTTCAAACCACAAACCTAGCTGCCAGCCACAAAATTACTGAAATTAAGAGGTCTCACAGACAGACAGACAGACAGACAGACAGATAGATAGATTGATTGATTGATCGATCAATCTGATTGATCGATAGATATTTAAAAGGTCAATCAAACTAGTGATCACATATATTGGCCATGAAATGTATATGCTTATATGCCAGTGTGGTAATCAATAACCACACTCAGCACTTTCCACATAACAACAGCACTTTCATTTTTCAACATTTCTTGGAACTAGCAAAATAAATCAAAAGGAAGCAAAACCAAATTCTATATAGTAAATACTGTAATGTAATGTGTGTATATATATATATATATAATGTAAATAAACAAATAAATACTACCTAGCTCATTAGCAGTGTTTGTTGTACATTGTTGTACAGCCATTTTTAAATTAGTATTAGTAGTACTCAAAACCTGCAAAACTTCAGGCAATCAGTTACTTTAATGTCATTGAATGTACATCAAAAATTTGTATCATTTAAAAATTATGAGTGACTACTAAAGTATTTAAAATTTTTGTAATTGGAATTATGAAGAAGCATTTTCAGTTGTGTGCACACAACAATACAATGGGAGGCCTTCTTTTTGTTTTTTTACCTAAAACTGAAAACTCTGTGTTTCATGAACTCCCTTGATATGTTTACTTTAGTATAAATGTAGTATAAAAGTTTTCATCTTGTAATTCAAGTTAATTACTTTCAGCACTGGGATTTATAGTACACCGTAAGACCAGAACAGAGAGTAGTGGGTTTTTGCAGTGCTATGATGCCCATAATCCCCCATTCTGCCTGTCATCTTTGCTTTGTGATAAAAAGATTCTTCCTCCTTACTTATTTTAGGAAATCAAAGCAATCTCAAATATATAAAGTTAAGTGATAGCATTTTGGCCATCTGCAGAATGCAAAATTTTTTTAGAAGCAGAGTGCAACAAGATTTGCAAAACACTAAAAACATATAAGGCTGATTAATAACGGGTCAACGTGTCAAAAAATAATATGAGAAGTTTATTTGGGTTTTGTAGTGTTTTTCATGTTGATTTCAAATCTGTGTTTACTTTGTCCTCAGCATGTACAGATTTTGTGATAAAGTTAGTTATATATTGCATGATTGCAGTTGGTGTAATTAGCATATAATAATCATATGCTGAGTATTTTTGAACAAACAGTGGTAACTGACTGACTCTGATCATTATATCTATGCCACAGTGTGTGCCTATCTGACTTCACACTGAAAATATTTAAATAGTTACTTGATTGGTTTAACAAAAAACACAAATATTACTCATAATTCAAAAAGTTCATGTAACTGAAAGCAGATCTGAAATCAGCGCGAAAAACGTGACAGCGTGTGTTGTGATTTCTGATGATTACAAACATTTTTTTTTTGTTGTTGACCTGTATAATCTATGTTTGGTATTTTCAAATACTGTTCTTATAGGCTTTAAAAATATGTGGAAAACCCTGCTAATTACTGACTTGAGGTCTTTCAACCACTCTGTTTTATAAAATAAAGCATGTAGCCATGCAATCTCCATAGATATACACTGGCAGCAGACAAGGTTCAAGTTATATTGAACATGGCGCTATCATAGGATACCACCTTTGCCACAAATCTATTGATTAAATTTTTGTATATTCTGAAATTTGTTATATTTGACAACTGTTAGTGCTGCTGTTGGGAAGTGTCTAGGAGCAACAACACCTTAGTTCAAACTCACATTCTCTCATAAAATGGCATAACAAAACATACTGTTGTAGGCTACCATTGGGAATTGTAGGAAGACATTACTTTTATTTCTTTTCAAAGCAAGGTCCTAAAATGAATAGAATAGGCAGCAGGAAATATGCCAATTAATATAGAGTGAAAGACTACGGCAATCTAAAACCCATTTCCCAATAAGATGTTGGGAAAACCATGCAAATGAGAGAGAGAAATAAGGAGGACAATAAAAGTTATCATCATTCATGATAAACGACAAACAGCCTTCTAATTACAAATGAGACACCTGCACACTGGTGTATCTATGTCTAATGGCAACCAGTGTCTTGCTCCTCCTCGCAATCCATCTACAATGAACTCATGAGAACAAATCTGATGATCCAAATCCAAGATTAAGAGCTTTTTGAAAAGAAAAAAAGTCAGATTTGGAGGCTGAGGGAAATTCGTCTGATCTATGGAAATGAAAAGCGCCACATACACCAGTCACATTACGCGCAAAGGGTCTCGGAAGTGACGCGCATTAAGGGATATATAAACAGGAAGCAGGTAGCAACCAGTGTTCAGTCACTGAGTCCATGCCGTCTCAACTTCACGTACCGTGAGTACTCTGGTTTCTCTCTACCTCTAATAGCCACTGTGTGTGTGTTGAGAACGCAGATACCCAGTGGGAATCTCAACTCTTCAGTGGAGCGTTCTCAGAGCAAAGCACATGGTCTAACAACTCTCTTGTGCCTGTCCATGATTGGGTTCATCCACCATGCTGCAATATCTTCCTAACCAACCTCTCCCTTGTCTTTGAGTTTCAGCCGGAGCGCTACCTATCCAACAGGAGTCGCATCACACTTCTTGTTTCTCTTCTCAACGGGCAGGCACCTGACTGGGCTACGGCGGTCCTGAGATCTGACTCCGACACCGGGTACATGCAGAGTTCACCCATCAGCTCAGGGCCGTCTTCCAGCATCCTGACAGCGCGGTGGAGGTCGATTCCCACCCATACCGTCTGTGGCAGGAAGACCGTTCGGTGAGCCATTACACCATGGAGAGTCGGACCCTGGCAATGCAGACAGCTTGGGTCATCTCCGCTCTCCGAACAGCCTTTTACGGGGGGTTGGCTCAATGACTAAAGAATGAACTTGCAGACGAGAGCTCCCCCAACACCTTGGTGTGCCGCATTTTACAATTCAACCTGTGAATCAACTAACGCATGGACTCTCACCCAAGGCCAGCCCCATGTGCCCTGCATCTGGCTAGTCCACATCCCAAGACTTCCAGCAGCCCAGAATTAACACCTCTGGCCAAAACTTCACACCCATCAGAGGCCCACTCCGGAGTCGGGGAACCCAGGCAGGTAGGGAGTGCCTCACTGTCTCCTGCAAAGATTACTTGATGCTATTGTGAGGGTCTCTGTGGTGATTGTGCCTCCCCAGACCACCATTGTGGCGCCTGCCCTCTCCATCCCGGAAACGGCCAGACCAGGTGAAAAGGGGGAGGAACTCACCTGGTCCCCTAACTAAACCCCTTTATTGCCAGCACGGTACTGCCCAGCACGGTACTGCCCCACGACCATTTGTTCTCTGTCTCTCTGCTGGGGAGCAGAAGGCCATGGAGGAGTATGTTGCCGACAGACTTCGCCAGGTCACTGCCTGGCCTTCGCCCTTTCCCACAGCCATGGGGTTCTTCTTTGTGAAGAAGAAAGGTGGGGTTCTCTTTCCTTGTCTTGACTATTGGGGGCTTAACCACCAAGAACCACCAAGAACCGTCATCCACAACCACTTACCAACACCACCCTGGACGCCTTCTCTGGTGCATCCAATTTGGTGTATTCACCAAACTGGACCTCAGGAGCCTACAGTCTCGTTTGCATCAGGGAGGGCGAGAAGTGGAAGACTGCCTTCATAACTCCCACTGGTCACTGTGAGACCTTGGTCATTCCCTTTTGGCTTGTGCCTCTGGCCGAATTTCAAAAGTTCTTCGCCTACCTTGATGACTTACTGATCTACTCTAGAACCCTGGAGGAACACACCCAGCATGTCAGGACAGTACTCAAGAGGCTGCTGGCCCATAAGCTGTTCTGGGAGTTGGAGAACTGAACTTTCACTAGCGCTTCACCACATTTCTTCGTTTCTTCGTAATATCCTCTCCAGGTGTGGCCATGGAATCCCAGCAGCTGGACGCTGTGTGTAATTGGCCCCTACCCATGATCCTTTCTGGGGTTTCCATCAATGTTTATTCAGGGCTTACAAGCTTTCCACCATCTCTCCGAGCGAGGTCCAGACAGGAAACTGCATCCGTGCAGTTTCTTCTCTGGAAAGTTCAACCCCACTCAGCAGCGATACGGGGTAAGGGACCACAAGCTATGGCCGTCAAGTGGGCTCTGGAGGAATGGCGTCACTGGCTTCAGGGCGGCAGTGACCCGTTGACATCCTCTTTTGTCAACACCAAGCAAAGAGCCCCCGGGTGATCACTAGATAACTGAATCAGAGTTTCTCCAAAACAGCTGGACTTGTGAGGTGTTTTTAATGTGTACTGGTCATGAGCACCCAAGGCTCACTGATGTTCTTGGAGAGCAAAGGTTAGTCTGTCTGGACCAATCCCATGGAAGATCTACTAAGACACATATTGCTTAAAAGTTAATACTGTCCTTATAAAAGGTGTCAGAACACACAGTGCGTCACAGCTTGCTGTGTATGTGGCTATGTAGCTACAGACTGGTCCCAGCTTACAGGATATGCTGCTAACTCCTTGGTGCCAGATGCCACAGCATAAATTTCAATGTCTTGTGGGAATCAGACCTATCGGTATTTGTTGTAATCTGTAATGATTCTGTTGCTACAAGTAACAAAGTGCATTGCTGTCATGTTTCACGTTTTACTGGTTGCTTTTGAGCATGTCTGGGAACACTGAGCAATGGTGTTTTTACTGAATAACATTTGATATACTTGTTGAATGCTAGAAGTATCTCATGGCATTTTTTTAATTTGCAGATGAAAGGGAGGACATACAAAAGAAAACCTTCACAAAATGGATAAACTCACAGTTTGCTAAGGTAAGATCATCTGTGTAGAGAATTCCTTATACATATACAATGATTAAATATGGTGCATTTACACTGAAGGTCAGATAATTATAAGCACATTCACAGCAGAAAATCCACCTTGATGTGATTACTGTATGTGCACACAATGCATCTGAATTCATAATTTGATTTGTTAAAACTACAGATTTTCATGCTAATTGCAGACTTGTGAGGTACAGGGTTTAAAAGATACAGGGAAACAACACCCAGCAAGAAGCTTGAGACAAAACAAAATGAAAGTTTAGTGATGAGAAGTTAACTTCATTTAGTGTTAATGAAGTTAATTTCCAGTGTTGTAAAGTGTAAACTTCTAGGGGGGAATAAACTGTGTTGTCCTGTTGGGTAACCATATTCTTACAACATTGGTATAAAAAGTCCGTCAACACCCTACTGAAACTTTAATAAACTGAGTGGAATATTTATTCAACTGCATGTGTTATATCACCATACTCTTTTTGCAGTTCTTCATTAGCCGACCGTTTCTGGATATTTACAGTTGTGGACAGAGGTTTACATACACTCATCATGGGTATGAATATTTATTTTGAGCTTTTAATGATTTACTTGAACTGTTCTTTTTCCCGGACATAGGTCTACAACTTCAATAATTTTTTTTTATCAAGAATTGGGTGCACAAGGTTGAATTTATTTAGATTTTCACTAATCAACACAAGGTCAAAATTATACATATACAACTAATATTTGGTTAAATGTCTCTTAACAACTTTCACCGCAATCAGACGCTTTTTGTAGCCATCAACAAGCTTCTGGCGTAATTCTGTCTGGATATTTGACAACTCCTCTTGGCAGTATTGGTACAGTTCGTTGAAATTGGTTGGTTTCCTAGTACAGACCTTGCTTTTAAGCATAGGCCACAAATTTTCAATAGGGTTGAGACCGGGGCTTTGAGAAGGCCGTTTCAGAAGTTTGATGTTAGCCTGAATTATGCATTCCGAATGCAAGTTTTGATGCATGTTTGGGACCATTATCTTGATTGAACACCCAATTGTGTCGAAGTTTCAACCATCTAGCTGTTGATTTAAGGTGAATGTGGAGAATGTGGAGGTATTCCTCCTTCATTATTCCAACACCTTTGTGCAATGCACCAGTGCCACCAGTGTCAATTTTGGAGCAGGGGGTTCTTTCACCCTCTCAGTCCATGTCAAAGTAAAACTCGCTTCACTGTGGACAGTGACACTGATGTTCCAGCATCTTCCAGTTCATGGCAGGCTTGAGTCTTGGTCGTCCTTGGCTTGTTCTTGAACATCCTAACCACTTTCCTTTCGTCTGAGGGTGACAGTTTGGGTTTTCTTCCAGGCCTTAGCAAAGTTGTGATCTTTGATTCTGCAGTTGATTAGAGATGGCTCCAAGAGACTTTCCTTCATTCATATATATATATATATATATATAGTATACATAGTTTTGACCCTGTGTTGATTAGAAGCAATCCTAAATAAAGTAAATGTTGTGCACTCAATTCTTGTTTTAAAAAATCATTGAAGTTGTATGTGGATTCATTCTGCCCTGGAAAAAGAATGGTTCAAATAAATCATTAAAAGCCCAAAATGATTAGTGTTTCTAAACTGTATCTAAACTTTTGACTACAACTATAGTTTGGTGGACTATTCTCAGCCAATCTGGGGGGGGGGGGGGGGTGTCAAGACCATAGTCTCTAATTTTCAGCTACCGAATGCACATGTATGGTATGTGGAACTGATTAAATGGAGTGTAGGTGGCAAGGCAGGTGGCTCTTTGCCAAAGGAATAATTTAATTTTTCTTTGCTGTAAAATATGAATGTCTTCTTAACTTGGTTTGGGGTAGATTGTTTCAAATAATAATACCAGCCACCCAAGCGAACAGCTACTATCCTTTTAAACGTGTTCTCTTTGAGATTCACTCATTTTGAACAACAAACATTAGACATTTCTGATTTCCGTTAATAGCGTCTGCCTACAACAGCACAGGGACAGTTGGCCTTGAGTTGACTCTCTCCTTGTGTTACAGAGCATTGTGCATTCATTCTTTAGGCTGGGAGACCCCCTGTTGATGACCTCTTCACAGATCTGTGTGATGGCCGCCGTCTTCTGGAACTTTTAGAGGGCCTGGCCGGGCACGAATTGGTTTGTACATTTGAATGAAATAAAATGCACTATGCATAATGTAAAAATATCTATGTTTTGCAATGTAATGTTATTATAGGGGAACTCTGTCTGTCTGTCTGTCTGTCTGTCTGTCTGTCTGTCTGTCTGTCTTTCTGTGTCTGTCTGTCTGTCTTTCTGTGTCTGTCTGTCTGTCTTTCTGTGTCTTTCTGTGTCTGTCTGTCTGTGTTTTTCTGTGTCTGTCTGTCTGTGTCTGTCTGTCTTCTGTCTGTCTGTCTGTCTGTCTTGCTATCTATCTTTCTATTGTGTGTTTGTCCATCTGTTTATTTGTCTAAACAAAACAGAAAAAAATGCCTGAAGTGATAAAATGGTCTCTCTCCTCAATGATGAAATTGTCTACAGATAATACTAGTCTAATCAATATCGATGTCATGTGGGCTCCGTACCAGTGAGGGAAGGAGGTCACTCTTTGTCTTTATTTACAAAAAAAAAAACACAAGAAAGGTTTAAGGGCCAAAACATAAACAAACTGGTACAACCTAGGGGAATGTGAGGGTGGACTGACAACTAAGACACAGAACTATATAAATATTGATGTCATAAACAGAAACGGACTTGTACAACCAATAAATACACACAATCACTTTAACTTAACTAAACACCAGCTGTTGCTAAACTACATGAAATTTGCCATAGCAACCAACTCTTTGAAAATGAAAGTTTTATACATGTAAATTAAACAATGGCGGCCTCTAGAGCAGTGGTTCCCAAACTTTTTTCCTTGAAGCCCTCCTTGCCTGTGTCCAAGACAAGCTGGTTGGGAACCACTGCTCTAGCGGCCACTGACCATGGACATCACAATCAAACTGTTTGGTGAAAAGTTAATTGTCAGCAGCACAGTGGTACCTCCAGAAGAAAACATTTTTAGGGGTGGCCAGTGGAGGCCACAGCAAATCTTACAGTGGCATACCAAACAAATGTAATACTAGTATTGATTCTGATAAATCTATATCCATTTAATATGATGTATATGGATATATACAGATAGAAGTTTGGAAACGCAGATATGATGCTGTTTTCCATGCGTCATTCAAATCTTTAGCTGCCTCTAGTCAGCAACGTCAAAAGGAGGGGGAAGGGAGATAGGGGAGGGAGAGGGAGCGAGAGAGAGGGAGGGGATGGAAGCTAGGGGCAGAGACCGCCCCCCCCAAACAACACCCCCCAACCGCTCCTGACCTTAGCCACACACCCCAAAATATCATCCCAAGGTTATAGGGAAAGTTGGCAACCCTGTACAAAGCATGTACAAGTACAAGATTAGCACTTACAAAACAGTAATGCTTTGTAGTGGCAGATGCTAATAATCTTGTCAGAGAAGATGACATAATAGACAATGCACAACACATATGCATACATTCTAGATGCTGGCACTCAATCATGACCTCCAAGCTGACAAAAATTCAGCAGTTTTGTCTAGAAGAAACACTCTTCTGAATCTGCTGTAGCCTGAATAAGAGGATATGTGTCAGTTTATGTATTTTTTGAAAACAGTGTATAAATAAATGACTGTTTTTGCCATATACATAATCAATGGACTGTGGAGTGAATGGTACATTTTGAAACATTAACTTGTCACATGAATTCTAAGCAACTGTGTACATTTCGATGTGTGGTTAAAAATTTTTGTATGAGTTTTCTGCACTATATCTGCAGGTAAAAGAGAGAGGCTTCACCAGAGTGCACTCACTCAATAATGTCAACAGAGCACTGCAGGTCCTTCAGAAGAACAATGTGAGTTTTACTCTCGGAAGATGTTCTGATGACAAACTACTGTTAGGTGAAATGCTATTAATGTTTGCCACTTTTAGGTTGAGCTGGTGAATATTGGAGGCGCTGACATTGTTGATGGGAATCACAAATTGACTCTGGGGCTCATCTGGAGCATAATTCTCCACTGGCAGGTAAGAAAGAGAGGGACATGCTACATGTATATATTGTGGAGAAGCACAATTCGATCCGAAAGTTTTTTTTTCATGCTGTCTTAGGATATATTTATAAAGGTTTGCCACACAACTGATTTCCATAATTGGGTGTATCTGTGTGTATTTTTCTTCAATAGAAATGGTCCAAAAGAATACTTTAAAGACTTTAATTACTTTTAAATTTTAAATACACTTTTTTGTATTTCTTTTACTTTTTGCTTTTTAATTACTGTCTGTTCATCTTATCTTTTGTTTCCTTGCTCCTCTTTACCTTGGCCACCTCTAATTGTTTCAACATATCTTTTAGCTTTTTACTAGCTATAAACCCCACCAGTTTTGCCTGAAAGTTTTGACCAGTGTTGTTTTTGGTGGCCTGTTTTAATTTTAGTTTTAGTCTAGTCTTTAGGTCAAGCTGTCATTTTAGTTTTTATTAGTCTTAGTCTGATAAATGCCGTAAATGTAGTCATGTCTATACTCTTTTTAGTCTAGTCAAGTTTCAGTTGACAAAGTCTGAGCATTTTAGTCGTATTTTAGTCAGAATTATCCATGAGTATTTTTGTCTAGTTTTGTAAACTGATGACATTTTAGTCTAGTTTTAATCAATTAAAGTTGTATTTTAGTCTCTTTTAAAGTAATGCAATTCTATTTAACTCAGTCAGTATAGTATAAGTACCAGGTAGAATAGATCAAATCAATTATTTTTAGTCAAACCTATTTCACAATTCAAACTAGATTATCTTATTATTATGTTTTTGTTGCCTTATAGACTCTAAGGTGACAATACTGTACATCCATTCCAGATACGGAAGATACTCTGATTTGAATTTACAACATTTATTTTGCCAACCAACCATGTTAGAACTTAGAAGTGCATACACACAAATTTAAATTAAATAAATAAATAAAATAACACCACATTACTGAAAAGTGCAAATAAAATGAAAATGTGTCTACTGCCATAAACCCACATTTGTGATACTGCTAAAAGTCTTCACCTTCAGTGTCCTGAATTTGCCTGAATATTTTTATTTTTTAATTCCTGAAAAAATATAGTCTACACAAACAAATCAGAATAATTTAGATCAGCTTTTTGCATGGATAAAGGAAAGACTGCTTATCAAAATGCTGTGTGTGTGAGAGAGACTTTGTGTGTGTCATTTCTCGCTCCCTGGCTCTATATTGGCCCTGCGTCCCAATACTTTTGACCACTCCAGATAGATTTATTTCACAGTGCCTCTCAATAGACGTTTTAGGACGTAACGGCGTTCAACTCCAAGGTCGAGCCTCCCAATACTTTTGCCTCCCCTCCCTATCGCACAGGAAATAACGTCTCGTCTCGTTTTAGTCAACGAAACTGAAGAGACATTTTAGCTTAGTTTTAATTTTGTTAACCACAATTAGTCTCGTTCTTATTCGTCAACAATATTATATGGTATATTGCGTTTCGTTATGGTCACATGACCAGCATTTACGTTGCGTCTGGTCTCGTTTTAGTCACGTGATAAATGTTCGTTGACGACGATATTTAGTCATAATTTTTGTTGACTAAAGCAACACTAGTTTTGACATACCTGGATAGTCACATATCAAAAGAGATTTAATTGCATCCAGGAGAACACTTTGTAACATACAGGTCTTTGAGGTGGTTGAAATGACAATGAATTTTTTTCCAACTAAATCAGCTTAAAATGTCTGTTCCATACTGAAGTATAATTGCTGCATGTTTTCCCAACCCAGGTGAAAGATGTGATGAAAGATGTGATGGCAGACTTAAAGCAAACCAACAGTGAGAAGATTCTGTTGAGCTGGGTCAGGCAGTCCACCAAGAACTACCCACAGGTCAATGTTGTAAACTTCTCCAGCAGTTGGGAAGATGGTCTGGCTTTTAGTGCACTCATCCATAGCCACAGGTTAGCTTCTTTATTGACTTCTATTATAAAATGTAGCTACTTTTCTTGAAGAGGAAGGTGGAGAAATTCTTTGTTTTTATTTTGAAAGACCAGAGCTGTTTGACTGGGATGTGGTGGAACAGATGGATAAAGCTACTGAAAGGTTGGATCATGCATTCAGCATTGCTGAGAGGCATTTGGGCATCGAACGACTACTCGATCCTGAGGGTATGAACTGATTTCATATTTGGCATGTATACAAATGTATAAAATGTATACATGCCTATGTAATATAGCACATTGTCTGAACTGCTCACCATTATGCCAACACTGTGATTCACATTACCCTTGCATTTAATTCCTGAAGACACCCACCCTTTCAAAAGATCAACTACTAGAATTGTTCTCATTCAAAAACAAATCTTGCCAATAACAAAATCTCAGCAGTTCACAAAAAATTTGAGATAGATAAATTACATAAATGCTCTTTTTTAACTAAAATCTGCCAGTGGTGTACGCAACATTTACTAGATTCTAAAACATCTAGTTTAGAAAAGTGGCGTGAACTGAAATTTCAGTTACTGTGTTTTAACAACTGAAAGATTTTTCAGTTTACACCATTTGCTGTTGATGGGATGCTTCGGTATAAAAAGGCTAAACTAAAAATTGTTCATAATATAGTAATTGTATAGATTATTTTAAAGGCTTTGTAATGCCTTGCATTTGGCACATACTCTTTTTCAGAGCGATGTACATCAGTGCCTAAAGTAGTTCACATGTGTAACTGCAAAGCTAGACTCAGATCAACATTTGCTTATGACAGTTATTACCAACTAAGTTCTGAACATTTAGCAGACCCTGTCAAAAAAGAAGCAAATAAAAAGTTGAAGGTTAGTAAAAGATATGCAAAAACATGTTTTTTGACAAGAGTGAAGGGATTTTTTGTAGGTTTTTTTTGTAAATGAGATATGTGAATGAGGTAAGCAACACCGGAAATAGATTTCTGGAAATAAGCAAAATAAACATAAAATGCTAGTAAAATTGTCTGAGCCAAGTCCGCCATGCCCCCTTGTCCTTGTTCTGGGTTGTTTATGTTTGGAGGCAGCTCATTCCGTTCAGGTGTGTCTGATTGCCTTGCTAACCACCGCCCAAACATCCCAGCATGTGGATGAGGGAGCATGGCGGACAAGAAAAAAATGTGAAGGATATCGGTGGTTTCTTTGCATGTGCGTGGGTTTCCGCAAACAATTATTAGTTTGGTTCTCAGAAAAAAACTGCCACTGCTGAACCACATATAAACAGGGATTTAATGTATACTGCGGATCTGCAGTAACTTTGGCTTTTGTTCTCCTGCAAGCAATAAAAATCCCTTTAAAAGATTATCTTTAAATGTTTTCAAACAGAAAGTTCTGGAAATACTTTATTATTGAAGCTCTTGGCGGAAAATGTAGACAATGGAGACATGGTGAGGATGAGTGAATGAAAGCACAAAATATCTCTCTCTTGATTGATTATGCCAATTAATGTCTTTGTAAAACACATATAAGAAGTAACATAATAGAGTTTTGTAAAAGTCAATGTCCTTGAAGGCTGCTAAACTAACATGACTGCAGGATCATTATTAAACAATTATATATGTCATTCTTTTTTGCTCACATTTTAGTTGGAAACTAAATGTTTCCAGCTCAGTGTTTCCAGCTCAGCGCTGTTTTTGCCAGCAGAAAAATGGAATGTGGAATTAGCTCTGAAAGTCTCTGATTCCCTACAAACTTCTGTTGCTTGTTACTTGTGCTTCAGTACCTCTTTACAAGCTCTTCTCTTTTCAATCTTGTAGATGTGGCCACTGCTCATCCAGATAAAAAGTCTATAATTATGTACGTGACGTCCTTGTTTCAAGTCCTGCCTCATGGTGTGAGCATGGAGGCCATCCAGGAGGTTGAGACTCTACCTCGAAGCGTAGTAACTAAAGAGGAACGCTTCCACTTTGAAACACAGCAACGTTTCTCCCAACAGGTCAGTTCAAAGAAGTCAGAAAACTGATGCATGCATGGTGGGAATGTTTTTCTTTGTAAAAAAGAATAAAAAACATAAAATAATCACAAAGCCTATTTTCTGTTGATGTCTCAGTACACACAGCCATTGTAGTGACGCTTTTTCTAAATTTTGCATTTCTAGGTTGGAATATTCCTATGCCTCTGTATTCCTCTGTATTACGTTGTGTTTTATTTACTTCAGGGCTCATATTTTATATTGCTTGTAACTTTCTCCGGATTAGTCTTGTTTTTCTCTTTCAGATTACACTCAGTGTGGCTCAGAGTCAAGTACGCAGCCCTTCTCCTTCAAGTAAACCACGCTACAAAAGCTATGCATTTACTCAAGCTGCATATGTCAAGACACCTGAACAGAAAAGAAAGAAACTCGTCACACAGGTTAGTCTCTTGGAATTGTAACATATGTCTTTGTATTCTGTGTACAGTGTCAAACTGTCAAAGTCTAGCTTTGGTCAGGAAAAAAAATTAGGATCTCTTCCTAAGGTAAGCAATACACATGCACCTTATCATTCACATGGTATTAAAGAAAACATGATTTAACAAAACCTTTTTCCATTGCCCTCTGGTCTACTTCTGATCCTCACATACTCATTGTAGGCACCTTTGGGGGTGGACAGGGATCAGCATGAGCCCTCTTGATTGGTCTGCAGATAAGCAGCCCCATCCACACTACTGTGTGTTCTGACACTTTTGCATCATATCCAACATGAGCTTTTTCAGCAATTTGTGTTACAGCAGCTTTTCTGTGGGATTGGGTCAGATGAGCTAGCTTTCTTTCCCCATGTGTATCACAGAACCTTTGTTGCCAGTGACCCTGTGCCAGTCAACATTTGTGCTTCCTTAGATAACTTTTAGAAGGTATTAACCACTGCACATGGGGAACACCCCACAAAACTTTTTTAGAGGTTAGTTGTCTAGCTATCACAATTTGGCCTTCAAATCTTCCCATCTGCCCATTTTTGCTGCTTAATATATCACACTCTTTGTCAGGTTCCATTGTAATAACATAATCAGAGTTATTCACTTCATCTGTCAGACATGCGCAATAATGCAGGTGTTATGGACTTTAACAAGCTATGAACATCAGCACACTCTTTTACTCTTTCATTTTGCTCCCAGTTTTTAATGTGAAAGCCCTTGGCATTAAATTGATGAATTTATTGTAACAATTGATTGATAAGAAATTAAGTTATATGCCTTTTTAAGGACTATGTCCTTATTTGACAAGATGTATCTGCAAACCATGATTTTTCCTGCACCAAACTTGATTGTTTTCTGGGTGAATCTTGGGTCCATGCGGGTTCCAACAGGTCTCCTGCAGTATTTGCGGCATTTCTGGCTAATAAAGGTACCAGTCATTGACACATAAGGACATTTTGTTCTTGTGGTACTTGCCTTTAGATATTTTATAATGTATACTGTATACAGCAATCCCCCAGTTTTATGCGGATCAGGAGTCTCGAAATCAGTCACACGCAGATTTTTTAAAAGATCCAAGCTCATTTTATGCGGAAATCCCCCACAAATATTTGGAGAAGTGAACTGTGCGGTGGCAGTAATACACTGAAAAGTTGTCAACCACCATAAAAAGAAGCAGCAGCCTGCCTGCTGTGTCTTGTCTTCCTATTTTAGTGATTTGAATTTTCAAGTTATCTCAGTTTATTTAGTATTAGTAAGCTGAGCCCTGTTTAAACATGTGGGTAGAGAGAGTTATTTCAATGTTTCTTTTGTGTATGAGTCTTTGTACGCTGCTAATGCTAACCGCTAATGTTAACAGCTTTTCTCTCTCCCTCTCACAGACCCACACACACACACACACACACACACACACACACACACACACACACACACACACACACACACACACACA
>JBBJLR010000087.1:23966564-23977822 GCA_037577145.1 Brachypetersius gabonensis
ACACACACACACACACACACAAATAAACCAATATTTCCTACCTTGTCCCTGACTTAACTGAGCATCAGCACAGAGTGCTGTCTTGTTCTTTTGTGTATGAGTCTTTGCATGCTGCTAATGCTAACCTTTAATGCTAACGTTTTTTTTAAGAAATAAAGTTTTCGGATTGATTATTTATTTACCTTTACATTTTTTTTATGGGTAATGCATTGAAATTAAAGTGTTCTGAGCATATTTGGGAGCATATATAAAAATTGGTGTTTTTAGGCATTTTTTAACCATAACAATGCGGTTTTCAATATACACGGGTGCTCTTGGAAAAGCAGGGGATTACTGTACTTTCATGTGAAGAATGTTGGTTACACAGTTCAATTTTGCAACCTGAAATACTGGATTTGCTGAGTTTAGTCAAGTTTGTAGGAATAATTTTAGGGGTTAATGGTAAAGGGTTTTATCTGCTTCAACCCCCAACGCCTGCCACCCACCATTCATCACACATTTGCAATTTGTGAACATTTAGGAGAAGACAGGAAGGTGTGTTTAAATGGTTGCTTATCTTCATGAAACATCTCTGCATAATTAATCCTCACATCCCGTTTCAACATTTTAATAGACCCTCATACATTTTTGAACTAAGAAAAACCTACAAATCTGAAAATCTTACAGGGCTAAACAGGCAGTTTAGAGGTTTACTTTCATCTATTGCTTTGGATGTGTTAACAGCAAGACCACAGAAGCTGTGTAATTTTGTCACATGAATCATTCCCAAATCAAGAGCCTTCAAAGCCACCACATTCCAAACCCCTCAACCTAATTTTTAACAACCCTGATTTTATCTGTCTCCCATTGCATGTTCCGCCAAAGGTTTCTTTATGGAGATGTTGTTAGGGAGCCTTGAAAGGAATTCTGTAACAAATTGGATTTATCTACCTTCTTCTTTACAAGAATATACTTTCTAACGTTGTGTTAGTATTATAGAATGTTAGTATTATAGAATATTGAAAAGTCTTCCACCCTCATAAGATCCCTTACTGTGCCTCTTGCAGTCGCCGGAAAGACCGGAAGATATGTGGCCCTCCCTCAGTCCTCTGCCACAAGGCTTGGCCCAGCTGGAGAGTTACCAGAGTGCACTGGAAGAGGTGCTGACCTGGCTCCTATCTGCAGAGGATGGCTTGCAAGCTCAGCCACCCATTTCCTCCTTTGTAGAAGAAGTGAAGGAGCAGTTTCACACTCATGAGGTAATTTGTAAATAGGATTTGCTGTCTCTGCAAATAATCATGCTGTCTCCAGTGAATTTACATGGTCTTTATGATAGACTGATATGCCTTAATTGATATTTTAATTTATTGTATATATTTTTTGTATACTGTTACTTTTGTATACTGTTTTGTATACTTACTGATAATGATGTGATTGTACTGGCCTTTGACAGTACTTTATTAAGTATTTTGTTTGGTGGATAAACTTAGAGATTTATAATGCAAAGGTGTACTTGACCAATTTAAGAAGACTTTAATTGATATTGGATACATAAATGTATATATACATCAGGTCTGTAGCCATGGTGTCAATATTGTAAGGATCATTAGTGCCATGTTGGCAGTAAACTGTTTGTTGGTGTGGAGATTGTAGAAAAAAAATGAGTGGCATTAAGTGGTTGACCTGTCTTAAAGTCCATTGTATTTTTGTGGGTTATGCAGTTGTCAGTGTTCTTAAGTACATCATCAAAAATTCAGCCATTTGCCTGATACAGCTCCAATAAAATATTCAGAAATACTTAGTATATTTAGTTTGAAAAATAGGGTACACTTCTTCATGGCCCATGAACATAGTGAGAAAAAAATATATATATATAATATATATATATATATATATATATATATTAAGATGAAAATAGATGAAAAGAAAATTGGTTTAAGAAGTAAAATATGTATGTTAAGAACTTCAGAGTGAGAGAAAAAAAAAATATTTATATAACCATTTTCTAATCCCCAGAGACCTTATTGTAGATTTTAATTTAATGTTAGTTTAGTAATGTCAGTACTTAGACTTTGCAATATTAAGTTCAGTGGTAAATCCCATTAAGATGATTATGTAGGCTAGATAGTGTTAGTGTGAATGTGAGTGTGTGAGACGTTATCTGGCAAGCAGAACTGTTATGCATCCAAATCTGACCCGAGTCTGATAAAGATCTGAAGCCAACCCAAATCAAATCATCAAATTTCAAGCACAAACCTGTGTTTATCTTCTCAGGGCTACATGGTTGAGTTGACCTCCCATCAGAGCAGTGTTGGTAGGGTCCTAAAGGCAGGAAGCATTCTGCTGGCTGAAGGTCAGCTTACTGAGGATGAGGAGAGTGAAATTCGTGAGCAGATGAATCTTCTAAACTCTCGATGGGAACATCTGCGAGTGGCCAGTATGGAACGACAAAGCCGGTAAGGACTATAATTAAACTTAAAGAAATGTTTTTCATTTCATTTTCAAAAATTAAGACAATATCCCATGCTTTGTTTTTGTTGGTTCAGGCTCTGTGCTAAAAGAGTTCAAAAGAGAAAAATGTTCACTACAGGCCCACAAAAAATAATACTTAGTAATACTAACAGATCAATGAAAGAATTAAATATTTTTCCATTTAATTTACACTTTTTTTACCTTTTACTTGTGTAGTTACTCCTCTGACAGTGATGATACACAGTTGAACATTATATTCATATATTACAGTAAAATGTATATGTATATATTTATATGTATATATTTTAAGTAATTTATTGTTTTAAGATCATTTATTGGTCAAACTTAAGGTATAAAACATGTATGCATACTTCCATTGTAAACAGCTTATATTTTTAACAACTTAGTTACAATTGTAAAATTGATCGTTTATGCTGAATGAGGCACAAATATGTAGGCAAATATATGCAGTATAATGTTACACGAATAAGAAATTTGTCATCGTTTTAATTCACCTTTTTAAAAAAAAAAAGTGTTGGTAACTGGGTAGTAAAGTAGCTCCTCTTTGGAATTGTGACCCTCAAAAAACGCACAAAATGTAGCTTTTTTAAAAGTCTTTGGACTGACTGTATCCAACCTCCCACCCAGAAAATGTTATTTCTCTGTAATAATCATTCAGATATTGAATTGTGACCTCAATTCTTATTTGCGTTTTCCAGTCTACATTATGGATGTAGTAGTAGCAACTATATTAGTACTCCATAATAAATTGAAATTATCATGATTTTTAGGCTCCATGAGGTTTTAATGGACTTGCAGCATCAGCAGCTGAGACAGCTCACCACCTGGTTGGATGTTACTGAAGCTCGAATAAAACGAATGGGAAGCCAGTCCTTAGGTCCTGAAATGGAGGATGTAAACCATCAAATTGAAGAGCACAAAGTAAGTCAGAGTTATCATTTCTTTTTCTTTATTTTTCCTTTCAGAACTAAAAGGCTTTATATCACAACAACTCAAAAATTGTGCGATTGCAGTATGTGACTAGCATTGGTCTTGTTTTCATTGTGATGAATCTGCTTTTTAATAATATCTTGGAGAATTCTATGATGTTTACAGGTTTTACAGTTTGACAGGTTGCAGCACATTTTTGGGGCATCCATCATTAAAATCAAACCAAAGATGAGGTTCAAAATGAATAGGGTTGTTGTAATGTCTCGGCCAGTGGCCGGAAGAGGTCATTGTTTTGGGTTTTGTTGTGGGGACTTTTATTTTGAATTTATGAGTGTATGTTAGTGTCTTGGGTCACAGTGTCAGGTGTCATGTGTTAACATTATGTTCTAGGATTGGTTCAGGGTTGAGTGGGGCTTAATATATAAGTTCTATGAGTTTGTATGTTAGGTGCTGGTCAACCCCTCATGTCCTCCCTGTGTTTTTCATGCACATGGTCCCATCCTTCTGTGTCTACCGGTAGTTATTCTTCTGTTAGCCCCTCGTGGCTTTTTGGTTTTGTATGTAGAGTCTGCGTGTATTTTATAATAAAATTCCATCAACGGAACCTGCGCTGTTGAGCCTCGCCTCACTACCCCGAGCACACGACGTGACAGTTGTATAGGCTTAAGCAGCGAAAAGCTCCAAATTGTTTATACATTTTAGCTGTTTTAGTGAACTATGCTTTAAGGATTTATCATGAGATTGTGTGTCATGTTCAGTCAGAGGCCGCTAGTTTTGTTTTTTAGCTTATGAGCTTTTATTTTGAAGGTGTCTGTTTTTTTCCATTGTTGTTAAGTTGCTAAGATTTTTGCAATGTGGCAAAAACAAAGCAGAACAATTTTATAATGTTCAAAATTTTGATTATGTTCTTTGCCTGCATTTAAAGTTGTTGCAGGAGGATCTAGAGATGGAGCAAGTACGAGTAAACTCTCTGACACACATGGTGGTGGTAGTGGATGAGGCCAGTGGAGATAGTGCTACTGCAGCACTGGAGGAAAAACTACAGGTATGTATTGATTTTTACTCTATGTGCCTAGATGTAAATGTATTATAATAGGGGATTAGAAAGTTTGTAAATTAAAGACAGGATCACAATTTTATTTACATAAACATATTGCTTCTCTGTCCCCTGCTTGTAACTCACACAGAACCTTGGAGAGCGATGGGCAGCCATTTGCAAATGGACAGAGGAGCGCTGGATGCTCCTTCAGAAGATATTGATGAGTTGGCAGCATTTCAATGAGGAGCAGGTACAAGAGAGAAGTACAGCATGTGTCTCTCAACTGACAGTTCCAGCAGTTGGAATTGCACACAGGAACTCCTGTTGTTACCTCCATATTAATGTTCCCACCTAATCTGTTTTTTGTTTCAGCATTTGTTTGATTCCTGGTTAACACAGAAGGAGCAGTTAGTCCTTTCCATCCAAGGTACCACTGACCCCAGTGAAATAGCTGCCAACCTAAGAAAGCTTGCTGTAAGTAAAGTGCCCCAAATACACAAATATTTCAGTAACTACAGAAATTAAGAGCCCCAGAACTATACGAATTCTGACAACTATCAATTTATTAGTTAAGGCAAACAAAAAAGCTTTGCCAAGATAAAAATATTTTTTAATCAAACTCCACTCAGTGGTGTCATATTTCTATCATACTATCACTGTAAACTTAAACTGATAAGCAGCAAATAACTTTTCTAAGCATTTGTGTTCATCTTCACAAATCATTTTAAAAGGCACTGAATCTGAAACACTTTTTTGTTACCCAGATTCTGAAAGCAGACCTTGAACTGAAGAGGCAGACCATGGACAAACTTTGTTCCCTTGTTCAAGAACTGTTATCCAACATAAAGAATAAGGAGGCTGCGGGAAAACTGGAAGCAAGGTTAGAGAAGTTTGCTCAACGATGGGACAAACTGGTACAGTCGCTTAATCTCACCAGTACCAAGGTAACGCATTTTAAATTTCTTTTCCTTCTTTTTATTTGCTTACAGTCCATTTCAGTATTCCTCTACTTTCTCTGTTCTTTCTATGTTTAGGCTATGTTTAGATCACTGGAATCATTGTGCAAATCTGATTTTTTGACAAACTCTTTTTAAAAGATCAGTTATAAATATATTTTATCGTGAAATATACAAACCATGCCTAACATTTGGACACGTCTTTACAAAGCTTTCAAAATAATATTTTTAACATGGTCAGTTGATGTTTTCAGAGATGTGTGGACATATAAAACTGATCATTTCAAATGAGATCTTTTTAAATCTCATCTGAGTCACTGACACTGTACACACAATGTCACAAATACATTTGTGTTTTAGTTTTTAATGACACACATGGATCATTTATGTGAGGTTACTGATGGGTCGTCTTCACCATCAAGGCAGAAAGATTGGATCTGAGCAAACAAAAAAAGAAAAGAGTTAGGCAGTTAGGCTTGTAATGTGAACATAACCAAGGTATTCAGTTTAGTCTTTCTCTATCTCTGTCTGCATTCAGCTTGGACTTTGTTGCAATGCCAGTGTGTTTTTAAACTTTCCAGTCACTGAACATTTGTTTTGGTTTCTTGTAGTTTGCAACCACTGTCACAACCACAACGGCTGAACTTACACAGACAACAGTGGAAACCAAACTTACCACACATCAGAAAAAGATGGTGAAACATACTAAGGAGGGTCTGACAACTCCTCCTCCTCAAAAGAAGCGGCAGATTGTTGTAGATTCAGAACTTCGTAAAAGGTGAGCTCTGCCTTCCTTAAAGGTTATTTTGCATCTGAGAAAATTTATTTATTTTCCCCAAAAACAGAAAACTTGATACTTTCATGCGATACTAATATGGACGTCAAACTACTGTGCTTTGCATCGCCAGACTAATGTCTTATTTTAGATGCCCTATATGCAGTAGTTATAAAATCTCACTTATTGTGCATTTCTAGCGTCTGCCGCAGTAAGACTGCCAGTACTTTGTTCTCTAGTCACTTCTAATAGGTAGGGTGTTGCCAGATCATAATGGACTATTTCCTTCCTGACCCACTATAGTGCTGAACTGAAAGGGCAGTTTGCATTAGATAAGAAGGGACTTCTACCATGAATATAATATGAAACATGGCACAGACATTTGTTTGTAAAGCTATAAGAAAAAAAACTCTGCTTTCCAGATTTTTCTATGGAGGCATACAAGTAAATGTATTTGTTTTGTTATTCATATAGGCCTAGACAAACCTATATGAAACTTAGATAAAAACTTATTGTGATGGTGGTGTGTTATAAATTAAAATTATCAGTTCATCAACTGTGACAATTATGATGACAAAAAACTCTATCTTTCCAGGTTTGACGTGGACTTCACTGAGATTCATAGTTTCATGACACGCTCAGAGGCCATCTTGCAGAGTCCAGAATTCTCTGTTTCGCGTAAAGAGGGCAGTGTGGGAGACCTTTATGATAAAGTCTTGGTGAGATCAATTAACACAACACAATCTGCAGTGGAAAAAACTTTCTTTCATGAATTTTGCTTTATTTTTTTCAAATTGTTGATTTGTATTTCTCTCCCTTTCAATAATATTGTAGGCAATAGACCGAGAAAGACCAGAGAAGTTCAGAAAGCTGCAGGAAGCAACTCGCTCAGCTCAGGCTCTAGTAGATCAGCTCACAAGTGGTAAAGTAACATTTCTGTCAAGCATTATAGATGTTTTTATTGTTATAAATTATAGAAATTAGTAAAATGTGTTTTTTGTTCACAAAGTATATACAAATCAGTGAACTTTTCAAGATTTTTGCAAATAGGCAGAACAAAGATGCACTCTTTTGAATAAGCATAAGTGCAGTTCTGGAAGTGTCTAAGATATTTGTTCAGAAGTCAATAGAAAGTATAGTTTTAAAGCTACTCATACATTTTAATTACACAATACAAATATTTTTGAGAAGGGCAAAACATATTTTCTGCTCTAATTATTATGTGTTTATTCCAGTCACTTAGTGTAATCATAACCATGTACTTAAAATTCTTTAAGTAACTACTTAAATATTTTGAACACCTCTAACTAAAAATAACATTCTTCTTAATGCACAGACCGGAGCGATAAACAGCTACAAAGCGTGCCACCACATTTACTGTAATAAACAAGTGTAAAATACTTAAACTTCACCTTTAGCCTAAAGGTAACATATTATAACAAAGTAAGGAAAATCATAGCTAATTAACTGGTTTTATATTATGGCACCAGATAAAACTCAGATCATTGAAATAATGTAATGGACAGATTTTTAAAAAGTTAAAAAAATAATAATAAAAAAAGAATTTCTACACTGTACTCTCTATCTACCTATCTACCTATCTACCTATCTACCTATCTACCTATCTACCTATCTATCTATCTATCTATCATTAGTGGTGGGCATAGATTATTTTTATTTATCTAGATTAATCTCACTGGTCTGAAGCCCCCCCAAAATGAACCCAAGCCGCCCTAAATATATAGTCATTATTCTACTACTTTTAAATTATATTTCACACAAGATATCACCGAGCGCAGATATGCACTTTACAAATAGAAACAAGACTATGAATCATCATTGTTGGCTACCATTATTGACTTAAAATGATGTAGTGGCTGTTGAAGCTGCTGCAGGTAACAGGCGGGCATTAGGACCCAGGCGAAGCTACACGGCGCTGCTTGTTCGCGAGTAGCAACCGGAGCCCGTTTAGTAATATTTCTCTGGTAGCGCCGTTTGTACTCAGTTCAACAGAACAATACTATCAGTGTCAATAACTGTTCACTGCTTAACTTTGCTTGTTTCCTAAAGTGAAAGGAAAGGTTTGGTGAAAAGTTTTCAGCCCTCTATACATGCTAATTTCTTCCTACAACCCTGAGGGCTAAGCCCCCCTTGTCTTTCTGTCCTAGTGACGTCCCTGTTTCACAGCAGGCATACACAGGTTTGAAGACTCGTTCTCGCCCCCTACAGTGCAATTCGTCTAGGTATACATCCACGCTAAAATATCAAGGTGAAAGTCATCATAGCTTGCGTAGTATAGACCCAGCTCCCAACCCAACTTTGTGAATAGATTAGCGGCGATATTTTTTTTTATCGCCCGATAAGCGTCTCATGTTAACGCAGCACGTTAACGCCGATATATATATATATATCATCGTTGGTCTGGTTAGGAAGCAACAGCTCATCAACTGTGTTTGGAAGGGGGCAGAGGTTCGCCAAGTAAGTGGAGGAGAGCACAGTGCGGAATCTGCTGACGTAGTGATTCCAAACTTCGGAACAGTTCCGTATGCTCCAACACTGCAGAATGATGAACAGATGATTCCAAGATGAACAGATGATTTCATACAGCTTTCCTAGTCGTCACGGAATCATCTGTTCATCATTTTGCAGTGTTGGAGCATATGGTACTGTTTTGTTCAGAAGTTTGGACTTCATGGACTTTAGTCCAAACTTTATGCTCCAGCACGGTAGCTTTCCAAGTTATTGTGATTCCATAATAACTTGGAAAGCTGTCACTTGGAATGACACTTGGAAAATAACACCCAAAATAGAATGCTTTGTATTTAAAAGTGGTAAACACAATTGTTGTACATTATTACTAATTGCTGATGTCCAAAATATTAATTGAAACAGATTCAAACACATTCCTTATTTAAATACCTACCTATATCTCCTTTATCTACATACCTTGCTTCTACACTGAAAAAGTGCAGCTTTGAATTTACTTTGCTCAAAAATGTACATCAGTTTTACAAAAAATACTAGTAAGGAAAAATGAGTGGCAGTTGATGTATGTAATACAAGGCCTTGCCTTGCTCTTGTCTCTGTCTGTTTTTGCCTTTTGCTGTGTCTTTAGGGAGTACAGTAATCCCCCGTTATTCGCGGGGGTTGCGTTCCTAGAGCACCCGCATCTAGTGAAAAACTGTCTGGTGTTTTGGTAAAAAAAAATAAATAAAGGCCAAAAAATGCCTATTTTTATAGTCTAAACCTTAAATATGTGCCCAAATATGCTCCCAGAACAGTTAAATTTCATTTTATACTCTAGTTAAATACTTTACGCTTAACGAAAATGTAAAGGTAATATGAGAGAGAGAGCGAGAGGGAGAGAGACGGCACGCAGCAGAAGTGGTGTGAGCGAGAGAGAGCGGACGTGCAGTAGAGGGGCGGGCGTGTGTGTGTGTCTGTGTGCGTGTGGTTTTCGTGCTGTTCTGGAGATTTCTGCGTAAAACAATCACTTCCGTTCTTGGACAAACTCTGCGTGTGACTGGATCCGCGAGTCCTGATCCGCGTAAAACTGGGAGATTACTGTATTCCACAAAGCAGGATTTCTTGGTTGAGTTGAGGCAGCCTAAGTAAAGCTCTCTTGTACTTTCCTTGTTTTTGTGAATTTTCTGTCTTTGGACACTCAGACCACATTACTTTTTCCAGAGATCAACTGCTAAATATCAGGCAGTTGTCTCAAAATAATTTTTACTCTTTTTTTTTTTTATAAACCCGGAAAGTTTTTTGGAGATCTTAGTCAGAGGCGCACTGCACTTTTTGAAGCTGCAACTGATAATCTTGATGAGCTGATGGACACTGTGACATCATACATCAGTTTTTGTGAAGATGTTTGTGTGCCAACCAAGACCTTCTGCACATACAGCAACAAACACTGGTTTACTCCTAAGCTGCAACATCTTCGTCAGGCCAAGTAGGACACCTACAGAAGTGGTGACAGGGCCTTGTACAAGCAAGCCAGGAACACGCTGACCAGGGAGATCAAAGGGGCAAAAAGAACCCACTCTGAAAATCTGAAAAAACGGTTCTCAGCCAACGACCCTGCATCAGTGTGGAGAGGCCTGCGAGACATCACCAGATACAGAAGCCCCCTCCTGAAGCAAACAAAGACCTGGCAGACGAGCTGAATACATTCTACCGCACACTTGAAACATTCACACGCCCCACCCACCTCACTCCAGGGACAATGACATGCATCACACCTCTCACCCCCAATACCCTCCCCCTGGAACTCAGAATACACATACAGGATGTGAGCTGGCTGTTTCACAAACAGAAGACCAGGCCCAGCTCCAGGACCAGACGGTGTATCACCCTCCTGCCTCAAAGCCTGTGCTGATCAGCTGGCTGCCATCTTCACCTGTATCTTCAACAGGACCCTGGAGCTGTGTGAAGTTCCATCCTGCTTCAAACGCTTCATAATCATCCCGGTCCTTAAGAAACCCACCATCACAGGACTGAATGATTATAGAAATGTCACAATAGTGGTGAGAGGTTGTGTCCTCTCACCACTATTGTTCTCCCTCTACACCAATGACTGCACCTCCAAGAACTCAGCTGTTGAACTCCAGAAGTTTGCAGATGACATGACCATTACTGGACTCATTCAGGATGGTGATGAGTGTGCACACCAGCAGGAAGTAGAGTAGCTGGTACTATGGTGCAGTCAGTACAACCTGGAGATGAACATGTCAATACTGTAAAGATCATAGGAGACATTTATGATGATAGGTGATTGTAGGAGACATCCGTCAACACTGCTCCCTCTCACCATATCAGACAGCCTTGTGTCTTCTGTCGAGACCTTCAAGTTCCTGGGTACCACCATCTCCCAGAACCTGAAGTGGGAGACCAACATCTCCTCCATCCTCAGGAGATGATGTACTTCCTGAGACAACTGGGGAAGTACAGTCTTCCACAAGAGCTGCCGATCCAGTTCTACAGTCATGGCCAAAAGTTTTGAGAATTAAAATAGCAATTTGCATATACTCCAGAATGTTATGAAGAGTGATCAGATGAATTGCATAGTCCTTCTTTGCCATGAAAA
>JBBJLR010000087.1:23986002-24000841 GCA_037577145.1 Brachypetersius gabonensis
TATATATACACATCACAAGGTGTTGAAGCCCACATATTTGGTTGTACATAAGTACACAAAATCATGTTTTAGGCAATTCCCGTAATTTCCCAGTGTCATTGCTGTTTATGTTCTATTGTCAATGGCTTGTGTTAACAGAAGGTTTAACATAGTGTAGAGATTAACACCACAGCCTCTAGACAGCATACTGGGGTTCCTTGCTTCAAATGGCTTTGGAAAACATTCTTATGATTTTTATTTATTTATTTATTTTGCCATACTTTAATCTTCAAGATAACTTTTGTAGGAGTATGAAGGCACACTGCAACACACAACCTGCAGAACTCAAATAAATCTTAGTGTTTTTTCTTGGTTTAGGATAAAACCTAATCTGTGTCATGCCAGAAAGTGTGCTATCACACACGTATCTCACCTGAGACCTTGTAATTCTAGATTCCACAAATGGAATCTTGTTATTCCAGCTGAACTGCACAGATAAACTAGGCTTTCATACCAAGACTGAGATCATATGACTTTTACTAAAGCTGTCAAGATGAGACGAAGGCCAAAACAGAGGTGCTTTAAATGTCTAGACTAAAATACCATTTCCCGAAGCCAATACATATGTTATATTTGTAACAGTGTCCAGGTTAGATCACATCTATATAACAGTCTTAATACCCAGCTTGCTGTGCCTTAACATTAAAATATGATGATTTGTGCTATATCTTACCCTTTGAGAGGAATGCCGGATTCAGTGGTTGAGATGAGAATAGTTTCCAAACTTGCTCAATGGGTCATTGTAGGCATAATTACCATTCAGATTTTTACACAATGCTCTTTTTACTTAATCCAAAACTGAGCATTAATCAGTACATTTTCACTCACCGTGTTTGACACAGGGCTGGACATTCGCCTGCGGAGGGGGCTCCCATTCCTGAGGAGGTCTGGTAGGGTTTCATCGACAAATGACCGGATAGGGTTATTCAAAGGTGTATCAGAACTGGAGTCCAGCATCAGCCGCTCCATCCCATCTGTTATGCTGGTACTGTCAGTGTCGTTGACCTCTTCTAACTGCTCCTGATCTTCATCTAGAGTTGCCAGTCCTGGGCTCAAGATCCCCTCGTCATTGTCTGGGTAGTCTTCATCTTCTTTCACAGGAGATATTCGACATGGATCTGGATTGTTCTCACTGCTTACCCGCAGCTGTACCTGCTCCATGGACAGAGGTGTCTGCAGGAGGTCTCTGAATGTTAAAAGGGTGCCTGGGCAGCTTTTGGAGGTGGAAGAGAAACTCGGTTCCTGCATTGCTTCATAGAACATGCAGAAGCGAAATAATCCATACCAAGAAAATGAGACTTGACTTGAGAGGGAGGAAGCACACAATCAAATGTTGTCAAACTTGTATTTCCAGCCTTCTGAGAAAGCATTTGCATTGTCACAGTGTAAAGGGTGTGACATCACCAAAGGACGTCACCTGTTAGTCTCTTTTGTCGTTTCCCTAAAGTATTATTCCACCCATGATGTACACCACATCAAGGATACTCACCAACAGACACATTTATGATAGAGGTCTGAGCACAAAATGATAAAATCCCCTTAAGTCAACACTACCTGGCCTAGCTTTAGAGCATTTACGTAGGACCATTACATATTACACTGTAAATGTGCCATTCAATTTTTTCTGTTTTGTTTGTTGTGAGAGAAGGCCTGGGTTCACTGTATTATCAGCTCTGTATGATGCAAAGTGAGCATTTACAAAAAGATCATCCTAAATAAAGTTCAACAGTGTTTTCAATTTATTACTCCTAATCTGTATCTGCATAGAACTGATTGTAAAGCCTGCCTGGCCCCCCGAAGGACATCCTTACTCAAATAACATGGCTAGCTTATTTATAGCCAACACCAGTTAGGCAACCGCACATTATCGAAAGGCTATGTGAAGACAAAAAGAAAAGTTTTTTTTTTTACTCTTAAGTTATTTTTGAGCACAATTTAGATACAAGACTACAAAACAATGGGATGGCATTGAAATCTTCAGAAGTGATGTGCTTTTGACCTGGCAGACGTCCAAAGAAACTGTATTACGATGGACAAGGACTTACAGAACTGTCAGTAAGTTTGGGTACATAATTTGTATGATAATGTAATATGGAAATTAAGTTTATGCAGTGTACAATTTAGCTGCAATGAACAATTAAAAGAAGTTCCACCAGTGTTTTGGAATGTCTGCATTAGATTTAAATAAATAATGCCATTCAGATGTGAAAATCTAAAGAAACTTGCTAAACTGGCCACAGTGCTGGTAAGTCAGACATCTGAAGCGAATAAGGCTACCTGATGCCTAAGATGTTGTTGTTGTTGTCGTTGATGTTGTTTTCAATTCAATAGTGACATAGTGACAGTGAAAACTTACTTTTTGGACTTATTACTCTTTTGCCTAAATCAGTGTTTCACACAGAAAGCCACAGAAGACCTGTAATGTAGGTTCACTGACTGATTTGAACTGCAAATCAGATCCATATTTGCATGTACAGTAAATCTGATTCCCTTCTCAAGGCACCATTTCAAATGACATCTCAGTGATGTCTTATTCATTAAAAGAAGAGTGAATTTTATTTTTCTTGTGTGTTATCTTATTTCTAATTGATGCAGCAAAATGCTAATGTGTCAGTGACACTACAATACAAGAGGTCCTTGGACTGTAAGTGTTCATGGCACAGGAAAACAAAAGCGGTAAACGTATCCCTACTGGATGATAGTTTACGAGTACAAGCGAACACAAAATTCACTTTTTTCTCAGAGGGGTGAGCAGTGTTGTTCGCTGTTGTGTGGACAAGCAAACCAGCCAGGAGCATGCAGTAAAGATCATAGACATCACACCATCAGACAAAATGACCCCTCAGGAGATACAAGAGATTCCAGAGGCCACAGTAAAGGAGACTGACATTCTTAGAAAAGTCTCTGGACAAAAGAACATAAGTATGACCATCACAGACCACCATAACCGCATCCAGAGTCAAATGATCAGTTGAATCAAGTGCCACAATAGTCTGCAGTTTACTCTAGATGTATGAACCATTTGTAAATTATAATTTTAATGCTAAAAAATTTAAACTGAAAAACAATGCAAATTCAGTGTTAACTGGAAAAAAATAATTATACACATATTCCTATCCAACTGACAAAATACATGACAGAGGATCTGTTCATTTCATTCTTCATAGTACAATTGAAAGACTGTCGAAGGTCTTCTTCTTTTTAGTTTTTGACCTGTGAGTATTTTTCTCCTCTCTCCCTTTACGTGTTCCTAGAGCCTAGTGGAGAGAAACACTGGCTTGGTGCAAGGATTAAAAAAGTGTATAAATTACTAAAATATAATGCTATCATTAGAAAGTTTGTTGGGGAACATTGGGCTTTACACTTTAGTTTCACACTCACTGCTAGGTTCTGATTAGGCTTTTTACAAGTTTGGCGACTCTCGTCTATTGTGTTAGTGCAGCCTTTGAGAATACTAATAGGGAGCTTAGCCATTCATACTGCCCAAAAACAAGCTGGATGCCAAGGAGACTGCTGGAGAACATTGGAGCACAGATGCAACTTTCTTTTCCAAACAAACGCACATACAAAATCTCACCCCTTCTTGTCCCTTGTCTCACACATTCACAGGGGGATATGAAGCAAAGCTGTCACTTGTCCTTAGCCACAAATAGTGCATATATAGTTGCAGGTTCTTAGAAAGTTTTCCTCTCGTCCTTCCATGCAAAGTAAATACAGCAGCTGAGAATCCCTTCATTTGACTTCCTTCATATGTTCTCTACATTAGGTACATACATGGAGTAGGTTAGGGTTAGGGTTAACTTTTAGCAGCTATTATCAACTTGATTGTTTTCTGCACATTTATGGTCTGTTTCTGCTCCTTTTTGACAGGATGAAGAAATCAGAACTACCTCACAGAGAAAGTGACTCTGAGCGAGAAAGAGACACGGTCAGACATTTTCATTAACCACTCATCACATTCATCACAGGTGTTTTGCTGCTCATAACATCAAACTGTAAAAATACAATAAACTTTAAAATACATTAAACTTTAAAATGAAACAGTTTATTTGTACCACGTTTTAACCCTCTGGCCCTCCTCATTTTTACTATACATTCAGCTCCCTCATGGCCACTTTTAAAACCATTGAAACAAATGAAAACTACCTTTTTTAATTCCTTGTTATTTACACTGTTAAATCATACAATTTAGGTTAAACTACTTTCATCCTAAACTCAACACTTGAGAAATGTTTTCTTCCAGATTGTGTCTTCTGTCCATTTTTGGCCAAGCAAACAATTTTATATAGTATTTTATGTAATGGCCATATATTTATATATAGTTTTTATATACTGTTATATACTTTTTTTTGCTATTTTTACTTCATAAAGTTTTTGTCATAAGTATCAAATATTTATTCCTTTATTTTTTTTATCCTTCAAATACCAATTTGTTTGCACAATGCACTTGTTAGTAAACAGCCTCAAAAATAGCCTCAAAGCCATTGTTCAGTTATTCTGTTGTTCACAGTAAAATCATGCATGCTATCCTGGAGGTGGTGCAGTTTCTGCATGTTCAGCATACAGACCCTTTCCAAAAAAAATTTATATCATAGAAAAGTTTATTTATTTCCATAATTCCATTCAAAATGTTACACTTTCATAGATTATGCATTTGTACATAATTTGGGCTTCCAGTTTATAAAACCCACGAAAAGAGGAATTAAAAAATTAGAATATTGTGAAGACATCAGCCCATATTTTACAGGGCATGAATGTTTTAAACTGAGTGACACATACAACTCCTCTACTAAACGCAAAGCACCTGCACAGGTTTTCCCAGGTGTCATTAAAATGCTTCACTTTGGTTCAATTGTCTCAGCTAGGTTCAATATGGGGAAGACTGCAGACTTGACAACTGGCCAGAAGAGCATCATTGATACCTTTCATTCAGGAATCAAGGTCCAAGGGTTTGGAGGAAGACGGGTGAGGAACAGAACCCAAGCTGCTTGAGGTCCAGTGTGGAATATCCACAGTCAGTCATGATTTGGGGTGCAATGTCTGGTGCAGGTGTTGGTAAACTCTGCTTTCTTAAATCCAAGGTCACCGCAACAATCTAACAAAATATTTTAGAGGACTTCATGATTCCTTCTGCTGAGGATCTGTATGGAGATGCAGATTTCATCTTCCAGCAGGACCTGGTCCCTGCACATACTGACAGAAGCACCAAAACCTGGTTTGATGGCCATGCCATCACAGTGCTTGACTGGCCAGACAACTTGCCGGACCTAAACCCCACTGAGAATCTATGGGGTTTTATCAAGAGGAAAATGAGGTTCACCAGATCCAAAAACAAAAAAGAGCTGACAGCAAGCATCAAGGAAATCTGGGCTTCCATAACTCCCAGGCATTGCCACAGGCTGATTGCCTCAATGCCACGGCGCATCAAGGCAGTGATTAAGGCAAAGGGATTCCTTAACAAGTATTGAAGATTGACATTTCGTACCATATTTTGCTTGATTTAATGTGAGTCTAATTTCTTTCTTTTTTTCCGCAAAAATTGAAGTAAATGGTGATGTCTTCACAGTATTCTAATTTTTTGAATTTCTGTTTGGTTTTATGAGCTGGAAGCACTTGAAATCTACTTGAAAAGTACTTGAAATCATTTAAACTGTCGGCCCTGAATCTATAATATATGAAAGTGTAACGTTTTGAAAGGAATAATGTAAATAAATAAACTTTTCCATGATATTCAAATTTTTTGGAAAGTGTCTTTAGTTCACAGGGACCTAAAACCAGAGAACATCCTGCTGGATGATAATATGAACATCAAGCTGACAGACTTTGACTTCTCTACTCAGATAGAGCCAGGTCAGCGGCTGAATGGTGAGTTTTTCTGACATGATCTCAGCAAGCATAGGCATTCAACAATAGAACAATGTTACTTAAAGTGGTTTAGGAAAAAAAAGTCATGCTTAGTTTCAAAGTTGGGATGAATAATTTATATTTTAATATGAAATTTTATCTTTGCTTGTAATCAGAAGTTTGTGGAACTCCAGGTTACCTAGGTCCTGAGATCATTGAGTACTCCATGGACCCCAAACATGCAGGTAATGGGCTTTCTGTTGACCTGTAAGTGTATGGGCTTACATATTTCTTTTGAAGCAAAGCAAAGATCTTTAAGCAGTGGCAGCTAGAGCAGTATTGAAATAAATGACTGTACATACATGATAGTACAACATGCTAGGGCTCACCAGTCATTACTACAAAGTCAAAGACAAAGACCTTCCTTCCTGTCAAGCTAGTCAAACTATTGAGCTGCATGAGATGTGCTATAGCTTAGTGTCTGCCTCTTTAAGTGATCATTTGGTTAAAAATCAAATGTACACAACCTTTCCCAACCAAATGCAATCAGTAAGTCAAGACATGATTAGAATGGTTATTTAGTTTTGCACTGAAGTTTTTGCACATATATATATATATACACATAACTAGGACACTCTAATTTAAAGTTCACAAACCTACTGCTATTAAACATAATTATCAAGCATACACAGTCCTAAACTGATGGTTATAAACCTCCATTCATTGGCAGTTATATTGACCCTATAGTCCAACGAGAAAACTAAAAAGGCAACAGAAAAGCCTGTTGAATTTGAATTGGCTGTTAGGTTTTGTAACACGTTGTCCTCAGGTTTCTAGGTTATTGGTGAACACACAAAATCGCTTCACAGCCACAGATGCCCTAAGCCATTCATTCTTTCAGCAATATGAAGCAGCAGAGGTCCGGCACTTAAGCCCTTATAGGAAATTCAAGGTAGAAAGTTGAAGAGAGCTGCTCTCTGATCATTGAGATATTTTTGTATGTTCTACGAGCCAAATTAAAATAAACCATTGCCTCCTAATTTTTCTAACTGGCGTAATGTGGAGCACATCCTAACAATGATTAATAAATCTTAATTTCATAGTAGTGCAACTGAGCCAATAGCACCGTGTTATTCCACAGGTTATCTGCCTGACTGTACTAGACACTATGTGTATCTACTGCAACTATCGGCAGGACAAACCTGTCACTAAGGCAGAAATCCGCAGGGACCCTTATGCCATCAAACCACTACACAAGAAGATTGACGCCTGCACCTTTAAGATCTACGGCCACTGGGTGAAGAAAAGACAGACTCAGAACAGAGCAGCACTGTTTGAGAACCCTCCCAGATTCATCCTGCTCTCTCGCTGCAGAAAATGAAATGTCCATCAGGACTTTAAGACACAATCCAGTCTTCTGACAAAACAGAATGTGCCATTTCAAAAAGTGAAACCACAGCATAAGAAAATACAAAAAGATTTCATAGGTTTTAAAATGTTAGAGGTTCCCAGACTACCCTAAAGCAAATGTAGCTGTAAGGGGAGTCCAATGATGTTTCAAACATGAAGTGACCATTCCAGAGAAACTTATCATAAAAGCGGTGACAGGAACCAAACTGTACCCCATAGTGAGCCATTACATAAAAATGTTACAAAAATGCTGCCTGATGTATAAAACCTTTTATTAGAGTTTCAAGATAAGCAATTTTTTCCCTTATTTACCACAGTTGTACCTTAATCAAATTATATGTAGGTTTACTGGTCAGCTTTGGAAAGCAAGATTTTTCTGTGGACATTGTAACCCCTGGTTCGAGTCATTACCACTGTGAAGAAATCTGAGTAGATACGTTTCTCTACAGTTAACCATTTCACACAAAAATCACTCTGAAGTGCTTGTTTTTAGATGTGATCAGGCGAGTTAAAATACATTACTAAAACACTAGGTGGCACCTCCACACGACTTGTTTTTGAACCTGAGGAATCTTAACTTGAAAGCCAATTGATAGCTACCAATCTTTGGCAGACAGCATGTTTGGTCAAGGTGTTCCTAGTTTTTTTACAACTACAAAAGCTTTATAATAACATAAAAATGATGTGCATTCAATATGGTGTGAAAATGTGTTTTTATTTAGGAGGTTAGAATTATCACAAGTAATGTCTTGTCCTGGTCTCCACAGGAGAGATGCATTAAAAAGCCACAGTATATGACTGGAAACACATTTTAATAGTTTGGTCTTCACAGTTCAGATTTCTCTTTGTTCTTCTTAGGCTTGGAACTGTAGTCTGAAGCACAGCGAAAGCCAAGGTTGTCTGATGCTGAATCTGGTGTGTTCCCCATTCTTTAGTAAAAAAACAAAAAAATACACAAAGTTTTGTACAGTGTACAAGTATAAGGAGGCCACTTAAGTACCTTATTGTACATTAAATGTTATCTGTAAAACATTATATTAGAATACAAACAAATATAAATAAGAAGAGTCTACCCAGATAAATAGCTTTGTACATTTTCTCAGATATTTCAACGATATTATAGGTAATTGGTACTAAATAATACGGCTCGAAAACAATCAGAAGAGGAAGTTAGAACTGACCTGGTGGTGACACATGCCCTGTGATTAGCTGATCCATCAGCTGTATCTATCCAGGAAGCACCACGTAGGACATACATGGTCTGTGCAGAGGAAAAACGTGTGGCTGTCCATTCCCACACATTACCCAACATGTCATACAATCCTAGAACATTAAGGGATAACCAAATTGATATCTTAATTTCAAAAAGCAAATAAAAATTTAGAAAAAAAAAGTAAATACACTATTTTGTTAATGAATGAAAACAAACACAAATTATCATCATTACATAAATATACACTCATTATGAAAATGATGCCTGCAACATTTTCCAAGGCTAGAAACTTTGTTAAATGTTCCAAAAAGTTAAACAAAAATGTACTAATTACTGCTTCCTGCATTTTACATACTGTCCCAGAATTGAGGTTTGTAAAACAGTAATAATAGCTTTTGTCTTAACTTCTGATATTTCTTTGACAGGTGTTGTTTAGGTCTATCTAGCGTGCAGTAACTTGATTGAATAGTTCACACTGATTTAAGTTTAGCTTTACAGGTTGAAGAACAGATGTGGACTATTTCTGATGTATGTCTCTCTGGATAAGAGCATCAGCTAAATGCCGCAAATGCAAATGTAAAATAAAAATGGCAGAGACATAAACTATTCTTGTGAGAAATTCTCTTCATCTCATAGTTTACTTCTTGCTGCTAAGTTTAATATGCAGGAAACGTTTTGCATGTTTCTGTACCATAATTATTCTGTGAAGGGAATGCAGATACAGGAGCTATGCCATGATAACCATCCTCTGCCGTGTCTCCAACTGGAAATGACCCCTACAACAAAAATATCATTATTTAACAAACCATCACTTTGACCATTGAAAGCATGTTATTCAATCACCAGACTTAATTCAGTAGCTACTGCACATTATTTTTTAACTACTATGAAACTATTATGCAAGTATAGATATGGGAGTGAGAGATTAAAGTATGAACCCACATGCAGACACTTTAAGGGTCTTAAGGGATTCATTTGAAGATATTTTCATTGAGTAAAACTGAGCAAACAGGTTATATAAAACCCCCCAAAAGATTCTTATGCAAAACATACTGACCTGCCATAAGTTTGTGCGATTTGGAAGGAACTTGTTGCCCCATGGGTAAGTTCTTCCTGAAGCACACATTGCTATCATTAGCATTATTTTAAACAATACAAAAATAGCGACGACTTTTAAAATGCTGAATGGCATAACATTTACCATCAAGCCCTCCACGAGCAGCCATTTCCCACTCCTCTTCTGTGGGCAGCCTCTTCTTCCTCCACTTGCAGTAAGTCTGTGCATCGTTCCAGCTAACTTGGACCACAGGGGAGTTTAGTCGTTCTTTGATACTGGAACCTGGTCCACTGGGCTAAGATCAAATAGAAGAGGCTTTTTCTAGGGTGCTAACTCAAATTGCTCTTACTGTCTATTAATCATATCTTAATATGACTGATGTGAAGATTTGTGAAAAAATGAGCAAGGTACCTGTCTCCAAAACACCTTCTCAACTGGCAACCACCAGGGTGCAGACTGAGAAGAACAGAGGTTTTAAATGAAAGCTGAGATAAAGTAAAACAGTAAACTAACAGTTTTACCCAATTAAGCAAAGACTAAAATCGTGCTTGTTCATACCTCAATTCTCTGAGTTGTCTTGCTTTTCAGCTCATCAGACACAAAATCCTGAAACACAAAACTCCACCCAAATGTTTCGGCCTCTGTTTTATATTTTCTCATCCGGACAAACTCCCTGACGGAAGAAAAAATGAAAGAAGAAATAACTATTATGTAAATAACTATGTGTATTAATTTGTAATGATGTGCAAAAAATCTATATGCAGTAGTCTACCAAGTGCAAAGTTTTTATCTAATTATGTGCAATAGTCTTACTATGGGCAGTTAAGTTTTCTAAATGAGCGCTGGATCAATTCATTATGTGAAAGTGTCTTAACTATGTGAATATCACTACTTATGTCGATATTACTTATATACTACTGATCTCTACTATGTGCAATAACATACTACTAACTACCATTTGTGCGATTAGCAACTTAGTAACTGTTCAGTAAACTGCAAGTTAATAATATAGATTTTAGACCCAGCATTGGTGTATATATGATGTTTTTCTACAGCTTTTTATTTTGGTAATATTTAGATTGTTGTTGTCTATGTTGCACTTATAACATAGGCTATATCAATTAAGTTTTAAGATCCTGGAAATGCACATTATAAACACAATGCCGCAAACCCCTGCTTCGCATTGAGAGTTTGCCATCAAAGAGAGGAATATTCACCTGAAATCCGAGTTTGTTACAGGGTATTTGTCTATTTTAAAGGAAGAAACTGTCACAGATCGTATAGTTTCACCATTTCGACCATCTGCAGCCTTTGTTCCCATCTTCATCTTCCCACCGGGAACCAGCACCATGCTCTCTTCAGCTGTGCAAAAATCCGAAGCCACAAGCAATGAATGTCACGTTTTCTTAACGTTAGTTTTGTGCTGCTGTGATCAGAGGCATGTCCTTACTTACCTGTCACATACAGTACAGTCCATAAAAACGAAAAGATCAGGGGATTTAAAATGATCACAGCCATTCTGAAGAGATGGGCTCAGAGGCATATGGACAGTGCAGCAAAGCTATCACATCTGACGATTCAGATGAGATTAAACACCCAAACTGAGCATTTTAAGTATTTTTTATGATAATAAACTCATTTGAACTTCCGACCACAGAGAGAGCCTGTTCCTCAGCTTCTTCTTCTTGAGGCGATCAGAGTTCACAGCGTTATCTACTGGTCTGGAGGCAAAATAACACTGAGATCTGTACACTTCCCATCAACAGTCAAGCAGATCCACATGCTAGTCA
Organism: Brachypetersius gabonensis; assembly: GCA_037577145.1. NCBI lineage: Eukaryota > Metazoa > Chordata > Actinopteri > Characiformes > Alestidae > Brachypetersius > Brachypetersius gabonensis. The sequence goes on from JBBJLR010000087.1 coordinate 23,997,356, forward strand.
TATCGGCCAATATATTTAGAAACGCTACGTGCTGCTGATAAAGAGAAATCAGGGCAAACTGTCAGGAAAGAAAGCATCATTAATTTATACGGGTTTTAAGGAAAGGAGGAGATGAACAAATTAAAATAAACACAGTCTTAAGAACAGTTTGGCGCTTCAGATTGAGCAGGAGATTTCAGTGTCAAAACGCTGGAAATGGAGCTCTTTCAGCATAAATGCTCCCACCTCCTGCACACCAAAAATGTATTTTCCAATTACAAATTGTTTACTTGTGGGGCCAATAAAGGTTTACTTTATCCCATCTTATCTTATTAAATAAAAGCAGTGGGGATTGTGAACTCATTTAATGACACAGAGGTGTGGTAGACAGTTGACCTGTCCCACTTCTCTGTCCTCATTGACCTAAATGTTCTTCGTTTCTAGGCCTCCGCTTGTCCAGTGAGTGGAAGTACTGGGGAAGTGTCTTATCTTGTGTATATCATGTGTTGCTTGCTTATTTCTCAAAAAAAAAAAATCCTTTCCCTTGACTTCTCTATAACTTGCGTTTTTCTTCTCTATGGCTTATGTATTGTTGGGTTAGGTGTCGGCTAATTATTATTTGGCAGTTGTTGTATAGATGCTCTGCAGTATCTTGGTTAAATAGTTAACACGGATTTAAGCTGCTTTTAAGGTAAGAAACAGTTGTGGACTTCTTAAGCACTGATATGCTCTGGATAAGAGCGTAAGCCAATGCCGTAAATGTAAATGTAAATGTATTGATTAAATGTTACAGTGACTTTAAAACAGTTAAGAAACTGAAGTCTAATAATAAATGTATGGTCAACATCCTGCAAAGTGGACCAACAAACCAGGAATATCCAATAAAGTGTTTATCAAATGTAAGCATCCTCTTTCGTCCCACGGATTTATTTCTCCAGTGTTTCTTTATTCACAGCTTTAGTGTTCATACTGAGCATCTTTGTCAAATGACTTGATTTTTTAACACCATGGAATTGGAGCACATCATCGCAGCACAAAAATAAAATTAGACATAACTATTCTTATTCAGGAAATAGTTTGCTGGAAATATGATTTTAAAAAGCATGTACAATTGATTTTAGTTCACTACACTTCAGTGTCATCACTTCAAAAACTATATTCACAAATGAAAAATTCATAGATTTAATTTTCAAATCTGACTGTCCCTCTCCACCCTCATTACCCAAAAGTGGTGATTATATTTGTTTAGAGTGTATTTGTAGATATCCCATAACTTATGGTATGGACACATTTGCTGATGTAAAATACTTTTCAATACTTTCCTACTGGGGATGGATCAGGAATGTGAAAAGGGTAAGTATGACAAGCATTTAGGTTAGGTAAATGTTTAGTAAAATAACATGACATGAGTAAATAGTACCATATTTAACAAATACTTTGTCAATAGTAAATCTCTACTTGATGAGAAAGAATTAGACCCAACTAGTGTCTTGAAAACCCAGCCCATATAAAACTGACTGCAAATTTTAAATGACTGAATGTGTTTATACCACATTAATGGAACATTTCTGCATATGATTAATAGGTAACATGTGTATATGTATGGGTATTAATTACTTTGTGAGGACCAAGTCTCCTCATAATGACACAGGTAACGGAAGGAGTCTTTTGGATGATGGGGTTATTGTTAGTGTCATATTTAAGTGTAGGCGAAGTATAACGTGTAATAAAGTGTTACACAAGTAGACAAGCCTATAAAATGTTTCAGGAGCTTCAGTATTTACTCAGTGACGAATCTGAAACATTAGAAATTAGGCGGGATGTTTATGCCAAGCAAACAGATTCTGGGTGTCACAGATTTCCATTCATTTTCAGTCTCATGGCTGAGCTTGTTTGGTCGCTCTATGCCCTGAGAGTGGGTGTGGCACACTCTTCATCATGTGTGCAAACCTTGGTATTGGTTAGTCACATACTGGAACACTTTGTACGTGAAAATTGGCAGGACTTTCACCATTGAGAGGGGGATGGTGATGTTTAAGTGGGGCAAGAATTTTCTCCACAGACTGGACATTTGTTTTTGTTTCCAGTGCATTCTTCTGCTAATGGCTGCGTTTCAGCATTTCTCCAACTGCGAAAAGTTTGTGAAAAGCAACATTGTTGGTGGAGACGAGGCTGGTGTTGGGGCTGTGTTGTGAGGGTCACCGTGAGGCTGGTTTTTCTCATAATGAATGTGTCTGTGGCACTGAGAACTTGGTCGTGATGGGGCTGCAGTGGCTGCTAACCCTCGAGCTGGTTCTGCACGCAGGATCCTTCATCTGTGGCATCATCGCTGCAGCCTCCATCACCTTCACTCAGGTAGGACTTCAGATCAGTCTGAGCCTCCATTCTGGCCAACAGGGATCCTTTGCCCACTGTTAAAACTCTCTATCCTTACAAAAAGCCTCTTGGAGGAAATAACTTCTAGACTTCTAGACCTGTTTTACTTGCTGATCCATTCTTTAAAAGTGGCTGAGACAGTGTAAGTAATTCGATCTAAAGTAATGTCATAAACAACTGTACGATTTATATATTGCTGTATAATAAATACACTTCCTTACACCAACAGGGACTTTAATATGGAGCTGGTACCCCTTTTTTCAGCTATAACAACTTCCAACAAGATTTTGGAGTTTCTGTGGGAATTTGTGCCCATTCATTCTGTAAAGCATTTATACGATCAGGCACTGATGTTGGGTGAGAATCACAATCTCTGTTCCAGTTCCTTCCAAAGGTGTTGAATTGGGCTGAGACAAGTTTTTTCAAACTGAACCCATCCAGCCATGTCTTTATGGAGCTTGCTGCACTGGGACACAGTCATGCGGGAATTGAAAAGGTTCTTCCACAAACTGTGTCCACAAAGATGGAAGTATGGTGTCGTCCAAAATGTCTTGATATGCAGAAGTATTAAGATTGCCCTTTACTGGAATTAAAAGACCATCTGAATGATTTAGCTCATGATATCTTCCTACCCTTAAAGTAATCTGTAATATTTTTGTGGTATTCTGTAGTAAACTACTGCCTAAAGTTTGTGTGAACTCTGAAAGTAGTTCTACAAAAACCTGTGGCATTACTGTGGATCTTCTTAAGGGTTTAAAAGAGTTACAGCCATATTCTGAGTAAATCCATGTTATCACTTTGCCTTGAAATGTCATAAAAACAGTATTTTTTTGAGAGTCTGACTGATGGTCTTATTAATGCTTATTTGGATGAACAACAATTAAAAGGCTGAATTGTAACTGTTTTTGGTTTGAATGGGAAATGTAAATAGAGAGAAAACGTGCTAATCGGTTTATTGATCATGTGATGAACATAAGGTTACAAATGATGCTTTATTGGAGTCAGATGCAGAAATGCTCCCCTCCCTCCATTAGCAACAACATGCTCTCTAGGCTGTGTGTGTGTGGGAGAGAGAGAGAGAGAGAGAGAGAGAGAGAGAGAGAGAGAGAGAGAGAGAGAGAGAGAGAGAGA
>JBBJLR010000087.1:24011815-24027407 GCA_037577145.1 Brachypetersius gabonensis
TCGTGCCCTGGATGTGCATCCCACAAATCTCCATCAACTGCAAGATGCTCCTATCAATATGGGCCAACATTTCTAAAAAATGCTTTCTGCTTCTTGAATCAATGCCACGTAGAATTAAGGCAGTTCTGAAGGCGAAAAAGGGTCAAACACATATTGCACATACACATATTGACAGTGGCTCATCGATGCCCGAAAATGAAATAATCACCCAGCTACATTTGGAAAGAATCCCAAAGCATTGCCATATATTTTTCCTTCCTATGATAGCCTGAGGGCAGGGCTGAGATAGATTTTGGTAGCCCGACTGGAAGACACGATAGCCCCGGGACGTCGAGATAGCGATTTTGCGAGACCTGATACTGAACATGTTTATTTATCTGTACTGAGAAGGAATTTATTAGTAAAACATTAGGTAGTAGAATTGTGTGTGTATAGTCACAAAATAATTACTGTCTGGATTAAAAAAAGGACAAAGACTACATTCTTTATGTGCACATGAAGTCAGTGATTAAAAATACATTTATGTGTAGGGCCATGAATGTTTTTTTTTTATTTGTCATGTTGGCAGGGGTTAGTGATGCGCAAACACAGGGTTCCATTTCAGCAAATTTACTTGTATTGGCTACTTTCAAACCTCCCACCTCTGAGTACAGCGAGGGATGTGTAAAAAGGCAGCAACACGTGCTTAGCAACCCAGCATGATGACAAAGGGGTGTGGTGGATGAGGCCCGGACGCCGCAAAAGCAAAAAAATGTACAGAATATCTGCAGTTTCTGTGTTAGCACGGGGGTTTCAGTGAACAATTATTATTTAAATTCTCAAAAATACTGAAACCGCAACCGCTGATCTGCGTTAAAGTGGGGGTTTACTGTATTTATTCAGACCTGAAATTACATCCACCATAGGCCTGTTTTTAGACCCGTCACCACTAACAATCATCATTCAGCACACAGTAATAAAAAATGTGTAAATCCATGGTAGGCTGTGTCTGCAACTGTGCAATACACAGAGAGAGAGAAGCCGAAGACACGCGGCTCTTCAGGCAAAGATGTCTTTTAATTCTCTTTTATACTCTTGAGAGTACTGTGCCCCAACTGGTATGTCCCAGTACTGCTCCATAATGGCAACAAATAACACTCGACTTACCCGCCACCCTGCTCCAACAGCTAACACTCTGGAGTAGGATGATTGGCAGAAGGGCTCAACTACACAACATAACACACACACACAAACACAGTTTACACATACAGTCTCTACTACTATGTTCAATCAGTATAAACAGTTAAATACAGTAGTAAGTTCATTTAATTTACATGAATAAAAATACAGGGCTTTAAGAAAAACAAAACAAAACCATAAGAACACTCCAGACGCTCCAAGAGGGAAATTCTGGGAAGCAGCCAATCAGCACCAATTAAAAATAAATAACATTATCGGAATGGCTACTTTCAAACCTTGTGTATGGTTTATGTTAGGGCAGGTGCTTTGCAACCCAGCACGAGAACGAGCGGGCATGGTGGATGAGGCCCAGACGTCAGAAAAGCAAAAAGAATACAGAGGAAATCTGCCTTTTCCAAGCATGTGCGGGGGGTTCCGTGAAAAAATAAAAAAAGTGCTATTATTATTATTATTTTTAGTTTGGTTCTCGGAAAAGTCAGTGTGAGACTGAAATTGCGACTGATGATCCGGGTATAAGTGGGGGGGGTTACTGTATAGCCCTTTTTGAGGGATTGATTACAAATGATGGAAGGAAGAAATTAGTTTCCAAAAAATAGTCATTACCAAGTTATTATTTTATAGTTATAATAACTTGGTAATGTTATAAGTTATAGTTCTTAAGACGGCTGCAAAATGTCCAGTAACTACTAAGATGATTTTATATTTTGTCTTATTACTCAGTGCTAAGGGCTTTGATTTTTGTTTTTTGCGATACAGCGGATCTCAACAACGTCCGTTTTTCAGCATACAGGACTGCAATGAAGCTACGGCGACTGCAGAAGGCTCTATGCTGTGAGTGAAATACATATAATTTCAATAGCATTATTAACTGCTATTTGTACAGGATCACTTTACCAAAATGCCATGAAATGAGGTGTGATGGCTTTAATGACTTTTCAAATGATTAAATAGCCTGAAAATAATGAAAAAGTCTTGGAAGAACACAAAATGGATGAAGATCTCTTAGTTGGTAAAGAAACATTTATCCTAAGGGTTTTTTTCCTTGTACAGTGGATCTACTAGGAATGTCTGCAGCCTGTGAGGCCTTTGAACACCACAACCTGAAACAGAATGAACAGTTCATAGACATCATGCAGATGATCAACTGTCTGACAAGCATCTATGACCGACTGGAGCAGCAGCACAGCAGCCTTGTGAATGTACCTCTGTGTGTGGACATGTGTCTGAACTGGTTGTTGAATGTTTATGACACGTACGTATGATTTCAGTTTTACTTTCAGAAAATGTTGAATTTATGTGACTAGTTTCTGTTTGACTTTGAGGCATGTGTTATAACACCAAATAATATGTTTGCTAACTCTCTAACCCGATGTAAACAGTGTCAAGTGTTAATATGGTAATTACCCTGTGTTTCAAAGCAGACCCATGGTAGCTGCAGGTTTAGGGTCATTCACACAAACCAACTAACACAGAAATGGCTAAATTCAAGTCAATTTTTTTTATGTTATAACAATTTCAGTTTAAACTCATTTTATGGACATTTACATTTTCCATAGAAAGTGCATTGTTTAATGTTCAACTGAATATGTATTTTATTGTTAATATTTTAATATATATTAGGGATGCTCCAATCAGGATTTTTGCCACCAATACCAAGTACCGATTGTAGCGAACAAATGGCCAGGTACCGAACAAATGGCCTAATCGGAGAATCCCTAATATATATATTTGGGATGCTCCGATCAGGATTTTTGCCACCGATACCAAGTACCGATTTTTTGTCATGGTGATCGGCCGATACCAATGCTGATTTTGATGCTTATATAACTGATATGTAAGCTCTCTGATCACAATTACCTTTATTTTTAAAAAAGTAATACTGAATTAAATGTTATATGAAATGTTTGACAATGCACCTCCACGTGAGATTGCTTTGGAACATAAACGGCAAATAGCAATTTTTTCATTGTTTCTCGAAACATCGTAGTAATTCCACACCGGCGATGACAGGTGTCCCAATACTTTTGTTCATATAGCGTAGGTAGTATGTGGCCTCTTTCAATGTACTATATGAAGAAAACAAACAATTCTTCCCCCTTGAACAGTTCGATGCAGTTAACAAACACTGTGAAAGATTCTAAATGTACTGTTCACTCCCCAAAAACAGCCGTCTCGCTCACGGTCCTTTACTCAATTCGCACGTACCGTCTTGCTCGCGGTACTCATGCATTCATTGATAAAATAGCACACGGGGTGGAATGGGGGGTATGTTCGTTTTAAAAGGGGGATGATTTTGACTGTTTTTATTTCATTGGTGATGACATCCCTCCTCATCCCCTCTCAACTCGAGTACTGACTGTGGCGCCAAAACATTTACATCCCCACTCGTCGTGTACGCCCTCACACATTGACGTCATCAATTGTGGTCGGTTCCTAAGATCGGCCAAGTTTAATGAGTGCCGATCGAGTCATAAAATGTGATTATCGGCCGATCGATCGTAGCATCGTGTGTGTGTGTGTGTGTGTGTGTGTGTGTGTGTGTGTATATAATACATACACACATACACATATATATATAGAGCTGGGTCTGTACTACGCAAGCTATTGGTCACTTTTGCACTGTAGGGGGCGAGAACAAGTCTTCCAACCGGTGTGTAAACCTAATGTGAAACAGGGACGTCAATAGGACGGAAAGACAAGGGGGGCTTAGCCCCCAGGGTTGTAGGAAGGAATTAGCGTGTAATAGAGGGCTGAAAACTTTTCACCAAACCTTTCCTTTCACTTTAACAAGTAAAGTTAAGCAGTTATGGACACTTATAGTATTGTTCTGTTGAACTGAGTTCAAATGGCGCTACCAGAGCAATATTACTAAACAGGCGCCGGTTGCTACTCGCTTAACAAGCAGCGCCCTGTAGCTTCGCCTGCCCGCCTGCTAACTACAGCAGCTTCAACAGCCAGTACATCATTTTAATTCAATAATGGTAGCTAGACTTACTATTTTTTATTTCAATTAATAGTCATGTTTCTATTTGTAAAGTGCATATCTGTGCTCAGTGATATCTTGTATGAAATGTTTAGATATATAAGTTAAAAATAGAATAATGACTATATTTTAGGGTGGCTTGGGATCATTTCGACCTTCGGCAGAATTCAAACAAGCCATTTTTATCTAGATTAATCTAGAATAATTCGAAGATTACAGTGAGATTAGTTTAGATTAAAAAAAATTATCTATGCCCACCACTAATAAATACATAAATAAAAAGCAGTCTCTTTATAGCGGCCGCACAACAGCATAGACTCTGCACAGCAACCTGGTGTAAGGGTCATGGGGGTTATGTGCTGGACAACCGGTCATATAAGGGGTCATCCTTATATTTCTGTTAATGTGTGGGGATTTGTTTATATGGGGTTTAAGCACCGGTGTTTGGTGATTGGTGAGACTGTGTTTGGTATATGATATTTAAGTTCAGTTTAGGTGGACCTGAGTTGTTGGTCCACTGCTATGACAGGGGTAAGAGTGCTTATAGGTTTCCTTGTTTTGAACAAGTGTATGTTGGCCCACATGCCAGTTTATGTTCCCGTTTTGTTAATAAAAAGTCAAAACACAAAATGGAAGCCTTCCTGTTTTCCTGCTCACCTTGAGATAGAGTCAGGAAACGTAACACCTGGCAGCAACATAGCTACATATTTGTTGCATTTGCCATGTAAGCACATTTTTATGCTTAAAATTGGGCACTACTATCAGGCCTTTAAAGAATATATACACTGCGTAGTGGCATAGACTTCATAGCAGTCTAGCAGAGGCATAGAGAAGTGGCCTGATAGCAGTGCCGAATTAAACATTTTCAAACCTATTTTTTATTGTTTAAAAAAATGTATTAAATAAGTATACACTCAACATAACAGCCTGCTAGCAGCATATACTTTTTATATTGGTCTAGTAGCTGAGTACTTTGAGATTCTGTATAGCTGTGTAAGATTACTGTTATACCAGCTTCTTTTTGTTTTGTTTTTTAAGAAGTTAATCACATGGTTATTTGTTTGCAAGATTGTGCCATTATTCCTTTCCAATTAAACAGAGAAGTCAGATATGAATACAGTGGAAAAGTGGCAATGTTGCAATGGGTACTCGATAGCAATACCGTCTGCACAATTAGTGTCTTTGTGCAATTGTGTTTGAAGAACTGATCAACTGCTAAATTGCGTGAATGAGTGGTTGGTTTATTTTTTTTTATTCACAGAGGTAGAACTGGAAAGATTCGAACCCTCTCCTTCAAAACTGGAATAATCTCCCTCTGCAAGGCTCATCTTGAGGATAAGTACAGATGTAAGTTATGTTTTTCATGCAGGCATATAAATGCATCTGTTTGTAGCTCTGGTTTAAATGTGAAAAACAGGAAACGCACAGGGCAAAAACAGGGATGGAACACTGGATTTTGTAGGAAAGGGTACAAAACAGAATCAAAGTGGAAACTATGCAGGCAAAGGCCCTCACAGAAAACAGAGATAGACATCAGACAAACACACAATGTCCATGGCAGTGAGGCCATCACAGGACCAGGGGCCAGCAGCACACACACCTGACATGTGGGGCCTATTTAAAAAAACACAGAAGGCACCAGGTTTTCAATGATGGGCTGTCTGATCTCGCAGTAGGGACCCATCACACACACCAGTGATGAGAGGCCTGCACACAGTGAACATACAAGGTCCCAAGGGGCAGCAAACAATTGAGGCCCCTACTAGCAGTAGCGACAGGCCATTTGGTCTACAATAGCTACTGTTCAAAGCAAAGCTTCTGAAGTGAGCAACAACAAAACCTTAACCTCCTGTCATAATCGATCATTTTTTTTATTTATAGTTAAATTTGTTTACCTATAACGTATCTAATAAGTCACCGTAGTCTAAACATTTGAACTGTAATTTTCCTCCTTATATAAATAAGGAGTCATACTCTTCTCTTGTATCCTTGTTAGTTCTGTTTAGACAAGTTGCCAGTGCCACAGGTTTCTGTGACCAGCGCCGTCTTGGCCTTATGCTTCATGACTCGATCCAGATTCCAAGGCAACTGGGTGAAGTGGCATCATTTGGAGGAAGCAACATTGAACCCAGTGTACGCAGCTGCTTTCAGTTTGTAAGTCAAGTTTTTCTATGCATCATGTCATTGTTTTAATCTGGCTATATTTTATCAATAAGAAAAAATATAGCCATGAACGCAAGTAGTAAAGTGAAACGTTGTTCAGTAATCTGTAACAGTCTACAGAATTGGTTACATTGGGTTTTACAGTGTTGAAATTAACTGATAAAGGAACATAAGTGAGACTGAGAAAGGTGATACATAAATTGAATAAATACTTCCGGGTTCTAAAAGGAACACTTTTTAAAAATGCAATAAAAGCTAAAATCTGTAATTCAGTAATTTACTTGAAACATTATGTAGCAGACAAAAGGACAAATTGTTCAGTGTTTTTAGCAGCACAGCTCCAGGTCTCATTCAAAAAGCATGGCTTTGTAAATATAGACTGGGTCTGAGTGACTGGCCTACCTGCAGTCCAAATCTGTCTCCTGTTGAAAATGTCTGGCGTGGGACTTCTGGGTGGTGATGTAAGGATAGGACGTGTGCAGGAGAGCTCCCGGGTTTATCACTTTTTTTCCCATTATGTGAAACCTTTTCCAAAACTTATTGTTTTGCTTGGTGTATGTGGATAGCGTCTTGACTTCTATGTGTAAAATGAACCGTCCTAAAAGCAACAAACAATGTAGTAACGTTCAAACTCCTGGAACATGCGCGGCTGTTAGCGCAGCTGCTAAGCTAGCAACGTTTTTCTGCTGAAGACTCGCGGCCTGTGACAACACTCGACGACGCTGAGATAACTGCACCTCTTGCGATGGATCAACTGTCTACAGAGCTTGAGAAGCTGAGAGCCTCGATAAAGGAGGACATCTCTTCCCTGAATCAAGAATCCATAAAACCACTCCAAGCTTCGCTGGATGCCTTACTAACAACAGTGAACTCTTTTCAGAATCGACTCATATCGGTGGAATCTATCGCAGGTGATAACTTTGAACGCATATCAGCAACGGAATCTGCTATTAAGGTGCTCCAAAACCAAAACCAATCCCTCTTAGACAGGCTTGATGATCTTGAGAACCGGTTGCGAAGATCGAACCTCAGAATACTAAATATTCCTGAAGGTTTTGAAAGAGTCAAAGATATAATTAAGTTCATGTCGGAGTTCCTGAAGGAGGTTTTGGGGCCTGAGGTGTTTACACTCCCTCCTGATCTAGAGAGAGCTCACCGTAGTCCTCTTTTGACTCTTGGTTCTGGCCAAAGAAAATCTCCTCGCCCGTTCCTGGTTTGTTTTTCTAGATTCCAAGAGAAGGAGCCTGCGTTGCGTTGGGCAAGGAAACACAAACTGAAATTTCAAGGAGCTAAATACGGATCTATCAGGACTTTAGCCCAGCGCTAGCCAAGAAGCGGACTGCATTCAACAGCATAAAACAAGCTCTGTTTCAGAGGAAGATCCGTTTTCAGCATCTGTACCCATCTCGGGCTCATGTTCTATGAGAACGATGTTCTGATCTTCGATCCACCTGATGAAGCTCAGAAGTTTTATGAGCAAAAACTCCGTACTGAATAGAACCACGTTTAATGTTGATCTGAGTATAGAGGACGTTAAAACTGCTACGCTTGTTTTATTAAAGCGGGTGTTCTGATTAATAACCTTGGTCTTGACTGTTTGTAAAGGTATAAGAAAGGACCCCGCTAACAATAGCTGTTCAGTAGTCTCACGTGCGTTGATCTACACAACTGTTAATTCTGTTCTGTTTGACTTATCAACATTAGAGTTCTATGTGGTTTCCAAACTTGTTTAGAAGCCCAGGGACCCTCTATGTTAGTGTAAGGTTTTATCACCAGTAGTCGTTAGAATAGAGTTTAACCTGCAGCTTGCCCGAGACGGGGTCAAGTATAGGACAAGTTTTAGTTCAGAAAGGGTTTGGGCCGGGGGTGGGGTGGTTCATGGGTGGGGCTATTCCTAGGCTTTTTGGTGTCTGAATGTAATCCTTGTTGTTGCCAAGTTTTTTGCTACATCCATTGAGTTTTACCATTTTAGCTTCCACCACTATGGGGAGCTCTAACGTCATGAAAGGTAGTATACGATTCATCAGCTGGAATGTTAAGGGACTTAATGGACCTGTTAAAAGAGCAAGAATATTTAATCACCTTAAGAACTTAAAATCAGACATTATATTTTTGCAAGAAACACATTTGCTGGTTAAAGACCAAGTAAGACTTAGAAAATCCTGGGTAGGTCAAGTCTTTCATTCCAATCTGAACTCTAAAACTCGTGGTACTGCAATTTTAATGCACAAAAACATTCAGTTCAGTGTATCCAGTATAACCTCGGATCTGCAGGGTCGCTTTGTCATCGTCTCAGGGCTCCTTTTTCATAAGCCAGTGGTTTTGGTTAATGTATACGCTCCTAACTGGAATGATGCCAAATTTATGGGGAAAATTATCTCATTAATACCCGACTTGAACTCGCAACAACTTATGTTTGGAGGTGACTTGAACTGCGTAATTAATCCAGTTTTAGATCGTTCTAACCTCAAATCTACGTCTACATCAAATATGGCAGAATCACTTTCAGCTTTTATGAACAAAGTTGTTGGTGCGGACAGAGGTAGAACTTCTTCTCCTCAGTTCATCATTCTTATAGCAGAATAGACTACTTTTTTTATCGATATGACCTTTCTTCTATGTATCACTAGAACTGAATATTTAGCTATAGTTGAATCGGACCATGCCCCAGTGCTACTCGATCTTGCTTTTCCCTGCCGATCCGATCACCCTCCTTGGAGACTAGACAAAACATTATTAGCTGACAAATCATTCTGTGAATTTATATCCAAAAAAATTTAGGAATTCCTGGTATTTAACAAAAAAGACTACATTTCCCCCTCTCTTCTTTGAGAAACACTGGAAGTTGTTATTCGGGAAGAGATTATTTCTTACTCTTCCAGGGCTAATAAGGCAGGAAACTCCAACTGGACCAGCTCATTTCAGCAATAGCCTCTGTCGATGCTCAATATGCCACCTCCCCCTCTCCTGAACTCTATGAACAGACCTCCAATCTCAGTACAACATATTGTCATCTGATAATACAGAACGGCTTTTGTTGAAATCACGCCGTTATGTTTACGAGTACGGTGACAAAGCTAGCTGTCTTCTGGCACATCAGCTTAAGAGCCGCTCTGCTTCCCGTCAAATTACGCACCTTAAAAAATCGGACGGTGAACTGACAACTGACCCGGAGGAAATAAACGAAATATTCACTACATATTATTCTACCCTATATACATCTGAATCTTCTGGTAGTAACATTACTATGGAAGATTTTTTCAATAATCTTCAATTTCCCTCCATTAGTGCACTACATGGATCCAGGTCCGAACTCCCATTACAACAATCAGAAATTATTGCTGCAATAACATCAAAGGCAAAGCAGGAAGATGCCGGGCCCTGACGGCTATCCGATTGAATTCTTTAAAATATTTTCTGATCAGTTATCTAATATCCTTCTTGATATGTTTAATGATTCCTTTTCTCGTGACTCATTGCCAAAAACACTAACTGAAGCAGCTATCACTCGCTAAAACCTGGGAAAAATGGCACAGATTGTGGATCATACAGACCCATTTCTATTTTGAACTGTGATGTGAAGATACTTGCAAAGGTTTTGGCCTTCCGCTTGGAAGGTATAATGCATGAAGTGATCTCAACTGAGATTTCGGGCAGGCACTCATTCACAAATATTCGGTGGCTTTTAAATATTATTTATTCTGACAAAACCGGCGATACGCCAGTAGTGGTTGTCTCTCTGGATGCGGAAAAGGCCTTTGATAGAGTAGAATGGGAATACCTGTTTAAATGTTTAGGGAAATTTGGTTTTGGACCCAATTTTGTTTCATGGATTAGGCTTCTATACAACTCCCCTCATGCCTCCATAATTACGAATGATGTTTGGCTCATTTTCTGGATATAAGCTTAATTTTGGTAAAAGCGAATGTTATCCGGTCAATACCCTTGCCCTGCAATTACAGGATAACGCACTACCGTATGTATATCTGGGGGGTGGGATGGGGGAAGGAAATGTATGTTCATGATTGTACACTGCACTGATTGTTTTTCCCATTGATATTTCCAAATAAAACAAGTATATAGAAAATGTGAAAAGAAAATGTGTGGCGTATCATGAAGAGGAGAATCAGACAACAGCGACCACACACTGTTGAGCAGTTGTTGTATACAGCAAGAATGGCCAAAATTTCCACTTGCAAAACTGACCCAGTTGTAAGTGTGCCTCTGTCTCAACTTTTGGAGTATGTGGCAGGTATTTGTTTGTTTACGAAATAGAATTTAGTTTGTCAGTGATAACCATGAAGATCTTTTCTTTGTCCTTTTGCCATTTGACACTCTTCACTCTTCACTTGTCACGTGACTCATCTCATGATATGTTCATTGAAATTTATAAGAAACAATTTGGGAGAAATTTAAATGTAATCAGTGACACCTTGTAAATGTGAACAATTAATATGAATTAACATGAATGACAATGTGTGATAATAGAAGGGGAATCAGTCGAACATATGATTGGTGGAGACTTTTTTGGTCAGGTTACTAAGTAATCCTTTAAGTATGTCAGCGAAAGGCTGTAAATGTAATATTTGTAACTGTTTTAAATGCAAACTGGCATTGCAATGTCTCAGACAAGCAATTAGTCAACCAGTGTAGGTATACATCAATACATCAGAAATGTACATAAGATAAAAATCAGCAAGTGGAGGCATTTTTTAAAAATAGCTTCATAGTTGCATTTTCAATCTGAGAATATAAAATTGTTATATGGGAATACAGATTGAATGCATGTTAATGCAAACCCATTCTGTTTTCCTTGCCACATCCTCAGTTTTTTTGTTTTTTTCTTTCATTGAAGGCAAACAACAAACCAGAGCTAGAGGCTTCAGTCTTCCTTGACTGGATGCGTTTGGAACCCCAGTCCATGGTCTGGCTCCCCGTTCTTCACCGTGTAGCAGCTGCAGAGACAGCCAAACATCAGGCCAAATGCAACATCTGCAAGGAATGTCCTATTATTGGCTTCAGGTACCTAGCAATGAAAAAATGTTGGTTTTTTTTTTAGCATACAGTTGACCCCCGAAATTCGTGGGGGGTTACGTTCCAAGAGCACCTGCGAATTGTGAAAAAACCTGAATTTCTGATGTGGTAAATAAAAATGCATATAAAGGTCTGTTTTATAGCCTAAACCCTAAGTATGCCCCCAAAATATGCTCTCAAAACATGCAAACTTTAATTTCATTTTAAACTAAGTTTATTACATTAACCTTACAAAATGTAATGGTAAACTCAAGATAGCAACAAGTGGGAAACTGTTATGATGCAAGAAAGCTGGACTACATCTGTCAGAGATGCGTTATAGGGCAGCAGCCAATCAGCAGCAAGGAAAAAATGAATAACACTATCAGATTGGCTACTTTCAAACTCCTGCCTTTGTGTTCTCTCGACAGTACTAAAAATGAATACAGTAATATTTTGTATGGAAATTGAGCTGAATTTACACTTTGTTAGCTAAAACTTCACACCAAACACTGCAGGATCATTTTCCTGCAATACTATTACCTTCTCTTTGTCAGTGTTTTTTTTTTTTTTTTGTGTCTAGCTAACTAAAGGGGGAGATTTGTTTTGGAGTAAACAAACAAAAAATTTAATTCTTAAGCACACTTATTCACCCAAGCGAAAATATGATGTGATTTAAGTGCTTATTTGGTTCTGAGGCATCAAGTAGCAACACAAAACAGTTGTAAGCCTCTAAAATCTTGTGTAGAAGGTCTGGAGGATGAGGGGGCTATAGTTTTAGCGCCTTTTAACGATTAAGACCACAGGATCACCAGTGATGTAGAATTGTTTAGGTTTTAGCTCAGTCTCAGCACTGAACTGATGCTAACATGGTAATGGCATGTTAGTGTATTTGTGCTGTACAGAGTGGATTACACACCCAACGTCCGGCTGAATCTTTACATTTTGTGCACTTGCTATTCACTCTGATGCTGCAGAGTTTGTGTTAGTCATCCTCTAATCTTTTCCTCTGTGGTTGTTTTCTGACCACAAGTCACTGTCAGCTTGATATTTTTGTTTAGTGGACTATTCTCTGTCCAGGACTGACACTGTGGTGTTAAACTTAATTTGCACTGTTGTGTTATTCTCTCTCGCTCTCTCTTTCTTAAACACACACATAAACACATACACTTCTATGTCAGTATCACTGCTATGCTGGGAATGCTCAAACACCCAAGTAAGTGCTCCCTAGCGGTCCTGCCTATCTATGAACAGGGTAAAGGGGACAAACAAATAATGCAAAGAAACCGATGGTCTACAACTGTAAACTGCATTGTACACCCATTGATAAATGGAG
The DNA here is from genome assembly GCA_037577145.1 of Brachypetersius gabonensis. NCBI lineage: Eukaryota > Metazoa > Chordata > Actinopteri > Characiformes > Alestidae > Brachypetersius > Brachypetersius gabonensis. Next base: position 24,024,490 of record JBBJLR010000087.1, read on the forward strand.
CTGATGAAGTATTTTGACTCGTCTTGAGTTTTGCCTGTTGTTGCAACCCAGCAACTTATTCCCAACTCTGGTATAGGGGAAATCACTGCTTATAGGTTTTGACTTGTTTTGTGGCCAAAAGCAGAATTAATCTTTGCTTGTAAACTTCCCATGTTACCCGTTGGTCATTGTTCTTTTTCCTCCATCAGTATGTATCTAAACAATCTGAGATGAGAATGATCTCTGTACTAATTAATTTTAACACACTTGCACATTAATGGGTGGATCTAAAATATATTTTTATATAAGGTGTATATTTCCATTCTTATTTATCTCTCTTTGATTGTTCCGCCATTGAGTTCTCTTTCTTGTTGTTTTGTTACAATTTTTTTTTTTTTTTTAACAAAAAGCCCCAAATATAAATTAATTAATATAAACTCTCTGCATTTCCTCAGGTACAGAAGCTTAAAGCACTTTAACTACGACATCTGCCAAAGCTGCTTTTTCTCTGGCAGAGTGGCTAAAGGACATAAGATGCAGTACCCCATGGTTGAATATTGCACTCCGGTATGTTTGGCTGTGTAACAGACCATCACTGTCTGTAATTATATGTTATTATAATATTATTATAATATTATAGACAGCAGCCTTACTGTTCTCATTACATTTTGCATTGGTGTGGTAATCATTGTTAATGGAATGGATCAAACCAAGAGTTACTTCTCGGTTGGCTTTTGCATATTTCTTTTATTAGACAACCTCTGGAGAAGATGTGAGAGATTTTGCCAAGGTACTGAAGAACAAGTTCCGGACAAAACGCTATTTTGCCAAGCATCCTCGCATGGGCTACCTCCCTGTGCAAACCATTCTGGAGGGTGATAATATAGAAACGTAAGTCATTTTAATTTACATTTCAATGCTGTTAGTTGTGCTTTACAGAAGTGTATATGTATGTTTATTGAACGGGGAAACAAGCACACTACATGGAGTTAATCATCAATTCTTTTGGTCATAAACCCCTTTGTAGTTCTCATAATATGCAGTGTGGCTGTTGTTGCAGTTACATTAACCCTTTTTTGAGTTGGATTGTTAGCAGTCCATGTGCTGAGGGTCATTAATAGACCTGAAGGGAACACTACAAAATGTTTTGTTTTAGGCCATTTGAAACAGATGCATACAAAAGCTCAAAAACTCTGCCCATACAGATTTTGAGCATATTTGCAAAGTATGCAATGCATATTTTTGTACCATAGTCAATGGGTGGACATTGGCAAGGCCCTCTCAATACAATATGTATCACGATACATGGGTCATAATACCATTATCATCATATATTGTGATAGTATACAAATTGCGATATTCAACAGTTCACTAAAAAGGTAAGGACTAAGCTGAAATGCAAGTTGGTGTGTACAATCTGCGTGGTTTTAATGAAACACATTACATTAATAATTCGGCCAAAACAGCATAACTCCGAATTATTGTCTTTGTACTTCAACACACTGAACCATTGGACACCAAAAACTTTGACTGAGCTGAAATGTAAACAAATAAAAAATAGAGCGCATATGCACACCAACACTCCTTATCATCATCCGTGAACGGACTGATGTAGGAGGAAAAACACTGTACATATTAACTGTTCTTATAAAGAACATAAAATGAATAGTCAGTATGATGTTAATAAACTGTAAACATACTATAATGCAACTCAAATTATATTTACATGTGTCTACTCTACTTTAACAAAAAACTACATAAATACAATAGCATACCTTGAATTCAATTTTTTGTAAAGGAATAGAATTTGATCAAGATGGTCTATCATAAGTGTTGTAATAATATCACCTGCTGTAGAGAAACCTTGTTCAGAGAAGACACTAGTCCCTGGGACACACAGGTATCTCTTTGCAAGGTGTGATGAGAGAATACTACTTTGATGCGCTTTCCACCAGTCAGGTGGATAGACACTGAGAGACTTGTGAGCTTCCTCTTTGTCTCTTGCCATCTCCTTCTTTGCTTAGTCCTATGCAGTTTTCAATTTCTTTGCAGAACATGTGACAGAGCAGGACAACGCAATAGATCAGTATTAATAATGTCACAATAAAATATCATTCTAAATACATTATTTGTTTACAGCATCAGGCACTGAGTGACTTTGATCGAGACCCTTTCATCACAGGCTGCTTTTTTAAAGCAGATAAAACATCTTTGGGGCAGCTGGTAGCCTAGTGATTAGAGCATTCGCTCTGCAATCAGAAAGTCTGGGTTCGATTCCCATGACTGCTAGGCAACGCTGAGGTACCCTGAGCAAGGTACCGTCCCCACACTCTGCTCCCCGGGCGCCGTGTTCCTGGCTGCCCCGTGCTTCACTTGGTGAATGGGTTAAATGCAGAGGTTGAATTTTGTCTTGTTCACACTGTGTGCTGTGGTGTGTTCATGTATGACAGAATGGTCACTTTCACTTCACATGTTTTTCAGACATGTTTATGATGAAACATTATGGTAGTTATTTTTTTCAGTGCCCTTCAAAGTATCAAACTAACCTGCAGCATATGTTTGACCAAGCAGGTCAGCTAGAGAGCAAGACTACCCTGATGTTACTGCAGCGATTTCTTGGAACATGATTGCCATCAATTTCTTTTTCTGGCAGTGCGTTTTCAGTTTCTGTCTATACAGTCTCCAGTCCTGTCTCACCCTGCTGTGAAGCAGCAGTGCATTAATATTAGCTTCAGAGAATTAGTAAATATAAAATTCAAACGCCTGTTAGTGTGCGCTATGATATGATATTAGTGTTGGGTCCGATATAGTCATAAGTCCGTCATCAGATATCAGTCAGACAGGACCGATCTACACTGCTCTCAAAAATTAAAGGAACACTTTTTTTATTGGGCCTGGCATGAAATCAATTAAACCTGTCTGATAATGTTCTGGTTGGT
>JBBJLR010000087.1:24032605-24068645 GCA_037577145.1 Brachypetersius gabonensis
GCTCTGTCCCAGTACATTTGTTCATATTGGCCAGTTCGTCTGGCTTAAAGTTTAGAGCACAACGTTGTTTAATATCCGTTTTTTGAAGATAGTAACGAAGATACTCTGACGATACAGTGTTACAGACTGGAGCCTCGTAAAGTTACAGTGGCAGCAGGTAACAGTGACTTCGTGAGATGTGTTGCGTTAGTTGCTAGGTAACAGACATAAAAGTTGATCATCGGCGTTAGATCGCTTATTTTGAATTCCTAACTCGAGATAAGATAGGATTCTTAAATCCAGTTAGGATTTGCTTCTGTAATACCAAATTGAAAAAAATCTCATCTTAAATCGTCCTCTCTTAACTTTATGGTGCCCCTGGCACCAAATGATTACTCTGACACTCACTCACACACCACCTCGAGTTAAAATATGCTAGTTCTTTTGCGGCCTATCTGCATGCTCCAACTATGTTCCTTTAAATCATTGTATATTCATTTACAAGAAAATATGTTTATTTATTTTTGTTACAATCATTGGTTTTGTTTGTGTAATACATATTTGCTCAAACATCGGTGTTTGCTAAGCTATACATAATTATTTTACATTTAAAACATTTAAAAAATGTGTTATTTCTGTTCTCAATTAGTTTGGTTTTTTAATAAAAAAACACAAAAAAAAGTACCGATAAGAGTACTGTTAAAGTACTAAGCTAATAACGGATTTTTGGAAAGGGGTCACGGAGCCCCATCTAACTGTGGAGTTTAACATTTAGAGTGGAGATATATTTTTCATATTTAATATTTAGATTTAAGATCATTTAAGGTAAATCCTCCATGTTGGCAAGGGCATTTCACAGCATACAGCCCCGCCCCCTGCTTAGCAACAGCCAGTTGTAATCACAGGGCATTCTAAACGTTCAGAGCTCAACATTTACAGCTCAAAAATCACACATTTTAACAGCTCATATGTAGATGAGCTGTTAGCCAAGGCTTAGGGGCCTTTTAAAGGTCGTAGGGATCCGTCACCTCCGTTGGAGGCCGGGGGTCTTCCCCTAAAATTTTTAAGGGTGGTACTGGGGTCTTGTAGGGTTCCAAAGGGAGTTCCATGCAGGGAGCTCAGTCCCAGACAACAGTGAAGGGCTCCACTGAGGGAGCTTGGTCCAGGACAACAGTGAGGGGCTCCACTGAGGGAGCTCTGTTCCTAAGGACAGCGAGGGGCAGGAGGACTCTGTGCAGGAGGACATGACGGGACTCCCTGTAGGGGCTTCTGCTCATGGGGACAGTGATGGGCTCCCCATGCCAGAATGGGACTCTCATGAGAATCACCCAGGCTGCTCTGGCCGTGCAGAGAGGATGCTTAAGGATAGGCAGTTGGCTGGAGCTCACGGGACACTGCCTCTTGCCGCCGGCTTCCCGCCGCCGGCCTGGGGGTGTTGTGGGGTTAGGTTAGCGCCCCGGAGGGGCATTTGGGGGGGGTAGTGGGTGGCCGCTAGAGGCCATCCTTACTTAAGTTGGTGTTTTGGGTTCTGTTTGTGTTATACCTGTTCATGATTTAGAATTAGTGCTTGTGTTTAGTCATTGGTGGTTGGGTTTGTTTCACTGGTATTTAAGGCGTTTGTGTTTGAGTTCATGTTGTGGGTACACCGACACATTAAGCTTTACTTTCACTGTGTGAAAACCTTAACGGCGCTTGTGCCTTGATTTTTGTTTGGAGTTTTGAATTAAAACACAAAGAATGGAAGTCTGCGCCTGTCCTCTTTCTGAAATCAGGGGAAGTCGTGACAGTGGAACACATGGGTTTAGGTCAGGTTGATAATTGTTATCAAAGTCAATCACAGAGTTGTTCTTGAGGCATAGAAAATGAAATTACCTGCCAACTGCTCCATATGATGGATAATGCCTGCAGTGGAAAAGCCACAGGTTCCAAAACAGGTCAGAGAGAGCATCTTAATATAACATATAGAGGTAAATTTAGAATGCATACAGTAAATCCCTGTTTATAAAGTGGTTCAGGAGTCAGTCTCTCATGGAACTAGTACTTGTTTGTGGAAACCACAGATATCATTTTTTTTGCTTTTCTTGCCTTGTCCACCACGCCTCCTCGCCCTGGTGCTGGGATGTTTGTGTTTGGTCTGCAGTCAGCATGGCAATCAGAAGCACCTAAACGGAATGAGCCATGTCCAAACACAACCAACCTAGCACAAGGACGATGGGATGTTGCGGATGAGGCCCTGACGTCACAGTCAGCTGTACTCAGAGCCAGGAGGTTTGAAAGTAGCCAATCTGAGAACATTATTTATTTCTCCATGCTGCTGATTGGCTGTTGCCCTGTGATGGGTCTGTGGCAGCTGCAGTCCAGAATTTCCCTGTTGAGCATCTCCAGCATTCCTGTGTTTTCAGTTCATTCTTTTGTATTTTTATTACTGTAAATTAAATGTATTTATTACTGTATTTACCCTGCTTATACCAAAGAAAACACCCGTTCATGAATTAAAATAGGGAAGTAGGGTATTCTAGCACTGCCAGAGTATAAACTGTACAGTACAAATACGGGTTTTCCTTTACATTTTCTTTAAGGGTAATGTATTAAGCTGTGTTTAAAATGAAATTAAAGTGTTCTGGGAGCATATTTGGGGGCATAGTTAGGGTTTACACTACAAAAATAGACATTTTTTATCACAAGGTAGCAGGGTTTCACTATACGTGGGTGCTTTTGGAATCTAACCCCCGTGATAAGTGGGGGCTGGCATTTTGGACTAGCTTATCTTGAAATTTTAAATCTTTGATACAGCATCAAAGGTACAAGGTAGAAAACTTACTTATGATAGAAGAGAAGGTACAATTACTGAAGCAACAGTTTGTGTATGTATGTGTGTGTTTGTCATCTGACCTGTCTTCTGTTTCAGTCCACTCAGTGCTGGGCTCTGGAGTGAAGGCAGACCTGTTTGTGGTGAATGTTTGTTCTTTGTGGAGTTTAGCCATCCTCTTTCTTGCTATACTGCCAACTGCAAAAGAAATATTTGCCCCAGCTGTGGATGAAGTGAAGGAGTCCGTAAAGCTACAGCAAAATTTCAGTTTTTGCTCGATAGAAACTGTGATGTATTAAAAAAAACCTTTGAACACTAAAGTGAAAGTGACAATTCGGTCATACGTGAACATACCACTGCACACAGTGTGAACAGCACAAAATACTTCCTCTGCATTTAACCCATGTACCAAGTGAATCAGAGGGCAGCTACGAACACAGCGCCCGGGGAGCAGTGTGTGGGCACGCTACCCTACTCAGGGTAAATCAGAGGTGCCTAGCGGTCTTGGGAATCGAACACGCTACTTCCTGATCACAGGGCAAATGCCCTAACCACTAGGCACTAGGCACTAGCCACTTGATGCGTTGAACTAAGATTGTCCAATTTATATATGATTTTGTAATATTAGCCTACATTAAAGTTAAGTTTCACCTGTAATGATATTCTTACTGAGATACATATAGTGAAGTTTGTTATGGCAGCAGTGACACAACAAGCTGATCTTTAAGCTCACACTGCAGGGAATTGGCAGCATCCTTTGATCTGGATCTTGCACATTAAGCCAAGCAGACATCAGTCTGTTAGTCTGTTAGGCTGGATAACTGCACTTCTTCTACCCTCAGCACAGGCTGTCCAGCTCTGCTAAAAAAAGCACATCAGTGAAAACTCAATATACCCTCCTTACAAACCTAACAGCACCTTCTGTGTATGTATATGAAAAATACTATGTATATGGGACACATTTAAAACATTTAAAAATATGAAGCAGTGGACAGCTATCGATGGTGACCAGGGAGCAAGATGTGGGGAGCTGTGTGAAGGGACAGTTTCATGCTCAAAGGTACCTCAGCAGTGCCACTGGCTGTCCTGGCATTCAAACCCACGTCTTTCCAATCACAGGACTAACTCCCTAACCACCAGGCCAAAATTGTCATTTGAACATAATATGACATACTTTTATGTTTACTCTGCACAATCTGTGTTACTACTACAGTATATTACAAGAACAATTGCACACTAAAGATAATCATTGCGACTTAAAAGTATTATTTCAGAACCATGGATAGTGACAGTGTTTCTAACAAGCTGATCAGGAGTGTTTTTGTCTCTGGGTTTGCCTCACCATTGCTTTAAACAAACTGTTTCTATGTGATAAAAAAAACTTTCTAAATCTGTCCCAGAAAAGTGGATGTTTGTTTCACCAGTATATGCAAGCAGTTTCATAGAAGATGAACACATTATTTCTTGCACATTCCTGTTTTTCCACAAAACTGAAAAGGTCAATCACATGGACAGAAGTAAGAAATAAGAACTGAACCATTGCACGTTGTACTTCTATAAATACACGGTACATCTTAGAAGTTAAGAGGATCGGTTCACTTGTTCCAGGAAAGTAAGCCGTGTTAAGATCAAGGCTGTCTACACTCTAATGTTGACATTCTACTTTGGGAACACTAAAACTATATAAAAAAAAGGCTCTAAGAACATGTGCAACTACATCCATGCAATTTCTTAGGACGACTTTCTAGGAAGGGACTCATGTAACTGAATGGCAGGAGGGTATTACTGTCAAGGCAAAGTGGAAAAATAAGCTTAAATTTCTCATGGTTCAAACTTTAAGAATTTAGCTCATAAACAAGTCATAATACATAATGCATTGCAGGGCATTCACTATCATGTATATTGATAATTAAATAATATAATTTTTTTAACAGTTCATCAAGTAGGCATATACAAAAAATCTATGACAGGATTTGATTTTATATCACTGGGCTGAGAGCAGAAATTAGCAATGAAGTGTGTTTTTTCCTTGGTACTTCACTGAGTTTATATATTAACAGCTTGATGTAAAAAAGCCTAGCTGTAATAGTCAGAGTTTACCACTGCTGTCTAGTCTCTATTGTCTTGTGCTTAGGCATGTATTTATTGTATAAAGTATTGTACTAAAGAGTTGCTTTGCACAACATATAGACTGTTGGTTGCATTTATTGTATTTGCTGTGTTTTGCTCCATAGGTTTCAGGGGAAATTGTATTTTGTTCTCCATTCAACACCATTGACCATTACAAATAAGTCATCCAAGCTTTAGGTGGATCCATCCAACTGCAAATTCCCAAATATCTTACTCCTAATAAATGTTTATTTTTAGCTCATGGGAACTTATGGGAATTTTGTCAGTTACCAAAGCCCTAAACATCACCCTTCTGCTTTTCCAAGCCCCTCTACACACCTTGGACTAGTGATCTTAAAGACATGAATGCTTCAGAAAGGAGTATGCCTATTCACAAAATAGTCTAGTGCTTACAGTTAGGATTTGGGGTTAAGGGCGAGACTGCATTTAGAATAAACAACCTACAATCTGGTGAGTGCACATTAAATTTTATTGGGTCTCAGGTGGACTAGCTGATAGACTCCAGACATTTTCTAGGCCAAAATTGTATAGTACTTCTCTATTTAACTTGTGGGCTCTGGGCACTGCAGTTGATTAAATACTTGAATTTGAAATGCCCTGCAACATGAAACTTCTAGTTTAACATGCTTTTCAAAATACATGCAGATAAACCCACAGGTAAATTTGGAATGTCGCTTAAAATGTCTGGATAAAATGTCCTTATGTAATGCTTACATGTATTCCTTTTATGACACATCTGTTTTTTAGGTAAGTTTTTTATATATATGTATTCCTTATATAATGCTCAAATTAGTGGATGGTTCAGGTAACAATCATTAACATAGGGAGACCAGTCCAGGTACTGTTTAGAGGGAGAGGACTTGAACTTATGAAGTTGTCATTTAATTAAAAATCTATATGTTTTATGATTTATCATTAGGATGTTTTTGCATTATCTCTTTCTACTCTGTTCCACTTACCTATGTTCGAGATTGTTGTCATGGGGTCATACTATGCAAGTCATAATATATGAGTATATTTCTCTTTGGTAGAGAAAGAGTGATAAGGAAATTTACAATTTCCTCATGCATGTTTTTTAAGTATAAGTGGAGACTTGTTTTTAGGGAGAACCTAAAGAGTCCCAGGACTGCTCTGGGTAATGAATGACTCTCTCCTTTTGTAGACGTAAAATAAAGTCTTTGTTCTGAGCGAAGAATCTTTTGTCAGTTTGTTGATTTTCTACCGGCACAAACCTCCGGTGTTGGTCCACTGACATTCTGTTTCGTTTATGTGGTCACCTGACCTGTCTCAGGTTTTGTTTGTGTTTAGGCCACTGTGCCTTTTTGTTTAGAGTAATGTTAAAGTAAAGAAGTGGAATTCTGTGTCTGTGCCTCCCTTCACTGCCTGGAGACAGGCACCCTGACACTACGTAGAAATTCCAAAAGAAAATTGAGATACATGATTTTGTTCCAACAGTGAAAACAAAATAAAAAGTACTTAAATATATTGCACCTTTTCTGAAAGATCTATAACAATTATATAGTATTTTTCTAATTAACCAACATTTATATAAAGTTTGCAATTGTATTTACCAATAATAAATGCTGCTTATAAATGTCTAAGAAGAAAAGCATTTCAGGGGCAAAATTACTTAATTTGAAAATCTTTTATGACTAACTTACAAAAAAATTAGCCATCTCTAATTTATAAGGTAGTTTTATTTTTATGGAGAGAGACAGAATCAACCAAAAATCAAGAAAAAACAGGTTACATAAAAGTTACACTTTGATTTGCATGTCACTTAGTGAAATACGTATTTGATCCCCTACAATCCCATCCGACTGGCTGTGTGCACATGTTGCACACAATAAATCTATCAATTACAGATACTTGTGATCTTGTTATGTGTATAAAGCAGAAATGTCAACAGAATCAGCTTCTTTCATTCCAGCCTTTCCACCACCATGGGCAAGACCAAAGAGCTGTCAAAGGATGTCAGGGACAAGATTGTAGACCTGCACAAGGCTGGAATGGGTTTCAAGACCATCAGCAAGAAGCTTGCTGAGAAGGTGACAACTGTTGGTGCGATTATTCAGAAATGGAGGAAAAGAATTCCCCTCAGTCTGGAGCTCCATGCAGTATCTTGCCTCATGGGGTGAGGACGATCATTAAAAAGGTGAGGGATCAGCCCAGAACTACGCAGGAGGAGGTTGTTAATGATCTGAAGGCAGTTGGGACCACAGTCACTAAGAACACCATCGGTAACACACTACATCATAAAAGATTGAAATCTTGCAGTGCCCGCAAGGTCCCCCTGCTCAAGAAAGCACATGTACAGCCAATATTGTTTGCCGGTGAACATCTAAATGATTCAGAGAAGACCTGGGAGAAAGTGCTGTGGTCAGATGAAAACAAAATTGAGCTCTTTGGCATCAACATGACCTGCCGTGTTAGTAGGAAGAGAAATGCACCACCCCCACATTCAGCCATCGAACTGAAAATATTATGCTTGGGGATGTGAAGATTCTTTATTTTGCTACATGCATATTCACACAAGTACAACACACAGTGAAATTCTTTCTCTGCATTCTCCACCCAGTACTAAGTCATGTTTTGCTAAGGTATCAAATACTTATCTCACTCATTGAAATGCAAATCAATGCAAAACCTTTATGTAACATTTTTTTTTGGTAGGATATTCTGTCTCTCTGCATATAACTGAAACTACCTCATAAATTAGAGACTGTTAATTTTTTTGCAAGCCAGCAAACCTACTAATTCACAGGGGATCAAATAATTATTACCTCCAGTGTATCTACAAACTATATATTATCTACAAAATTTTAACAGACTGACAAATAGAGCAGGCAGACAGGAAGGCTTCCATCATTCGTGAAGACTCTATTTATAACCAGAAACAAAACAAAAGGCACACGGCCCCACAGATACTGTTTTACAAAAAGGAATCAAACTATACAGAAACCCACCCATGGATAACGGTGGACCAACCTCTAGCAGCCGTCCGCCATCACAAGCCCCTGACCCCTACAGCTTCCCTAGCAGCTGCACCAATTTCAATTCACACACCTGAACAGCAGATCTATTCATTTATGATCAGAAATTATAATAAATCAGGAATTACACCCCTATGACAAAATAAGTAAACTTTAGTACATCAGTAGCATCCCTCAAGTAAGTAATGAATACAAAAATATTTAATGTGTTTAATGGAAATATTTATTTTTTTTAAATGTAAGCAATATATTTTCCTATGCTGTAAGCAATTCGTGTGAATACATGCCCTTTAACAGAAGTATTGTAGAAGTATAGAAGTATAGCAGTTCAGAACAGATAAATACATTTGAGAATACTGAGTGTTGACTCCATCATCAAAAGATCAGGAGTTCAAAAGGTTGTGATGCCAATCTGTTGCTTCTAACTCTACCCTCCCAGTCTGGTAGTGTCACATGGTACGAGGAGATCTCTCTAGCAAGTGAGAAATGACAACATTTTCATACATTGCAATTACACTCTATTACTCAATTAATATAAACAAAATAAAAACAATAACAGAACATTTTCATTTAGGGGTCTCATGGAACTATAGACTGGGTGCGACTAGACCAGTGGTCTTCATACCAGTCCACAGGGTGGTCTACTTTCTTGCTCCAACCAAACTGACAATGCACATGGATGCACCGCTTCACTAGACTTCTCGTCTACATGGATATAGTATAATGTCAACAGTATAATGGTTGTTATTTTGACCAATGGTTTAAAAAGCACATGAAGGCTTAGCCAGAAAAGCTTTATCTCAGAGCTTCTAGCACATGACGACAGCTAGACCCCAAATGCACTTACAAGTTTATAATGGAGTGTTGACCACTAGAGAAATACAAATACATTACATGATTCGCAGGCATCACAAATGTAAAAAAAAACCCTGTTCATACATGTAGTTTCCTACTTTGTTTGCAATCTGTAACATTTTTACACAATTACATCTATTTCCTCATATCTAATTAAACGGAAACTCAAGCATTTTAAAATTTCCGCATGATTACATCATTAAAAATCATTCAGAGTGCTTTTATGTGAAAGTTGTCATTCTCTGGAAGCAAACAACCAATTTAATGATTTTAAGCCACTTTACAGAGAGTTCTTACGCAAATTGTTTTAAAGCATTATATATAGTGAATATAGTGAACAGCTGGTAGCCTAGTGGTTAGGGCACTAGCCCTGTTTTCAGAAAATCGTGGGTTTGATTTCCAAGACTGCTAAGCACATATGAGGTACCCTGCGCAAGGTACAGTCCCCGCACACTGTGTTCCTGGCTGCACGCTCCTTCACTTGATGAATGGGTTAAATGCACACGAAATTTTCGAGCTGCGGTATGTTCATGTATGACCGAATTTTCACTTTAATTTAGTTGTGCCATTTAGTCACATACACTTACGTATCTCAGCACAAAATTCAAGCAACACCGGAACCTGAAGAATTCAGTCTGAGTTTAGAACGTCTAGTCTACACTAGCTCCATCAATAACAATGTTTTAACAGATACTCACCCCCTCTAACATTTAGATGTGGAAGGTTTTTAACACTCCATGAGGCTTCAGGCAGACCCTGTAAACGCTGCAAACTTCTCAGGCCGAAGAAGAGTGGCTGATAGTGCTGACCAGCAGGAAATTCCGGTGTAACTCCATAGTGTCCCAGCAGTCCGAGATCTTCAACTGCACATTTCGCTTTCCTTTGACTTGAGATCAAACTATTTCCCATGAAATCCGTTCTCACTAAAGCTTTCCCTGTTATCCGCCCCCACCGCTCTCACTCTCCTCTCCTTGTCTCTCCCTCCCACTCTGTTTCTTTCTCTCTCTTTCCCTCTCTCTCAAAGCCCTTCTGAGCTCGAGGAAAAAAGATTGAACGAATGTCCTGTTAGATCTCGTCACAAATAGTAACAACAGCAGCAATCACAATTCAGTATAACTTCAGACTACTGTAATGTCCAGTATTTACCACTATAATATTATATACCTTATAACTGTACTTTCGACTATTTAATACTGTCTACCACATAGGAAAGATGACTAAATATGTATATACACTGGTACATTAAGAACAACTACTTATTGACTAAAGGAGTGGCTGTGTTTTTTTTCCTGCATAAAACAATGTAGTTTTATGCTGCCAGTATGCTTGTCCATACTTGTTCTCCGAATAGCTTTATTAACTTTTGTCTGATAGTGTTGTTTGTGTGTGTGTGTGTGTGTGTGTGTGTGTGTGTGTGTGTGTGTTGCTAAGACAGTAATTCACATTTGGTTAACTGCAATAGAAAAGCCTATGATGCAGTTTCAGCTTCAGTTAATAGACTTAGCGTAGACAAGGGCAGAAGGTGCGTGGACTTTTACTCACCGATTAGTTAGACTAATAACAGACTAATAGTAAAGTAAAAAAGAATCCAAAAGGCCAAATATTGTTCTAATAGAACCATTTTTGGTTCCATAAAGGAACCTATCTTTCAATAGGTTTAAAAAAGACACTCGTCCATCTGCTGCGCTCCCAGGACATCCTCTAATACTAATGAAGAGATTAGACTCAACAATGCTGGAGTACTGCATTAAAGGGCCCCTATCCTACATTTTCTTGTATTTTATTTCTTTTGTTGAGGTCCACTTATGGTGTTCTTTTATCAAGCAAAAACGTTTTTACATGACCACTTTGCAGTGTGTCTTTATGAATTTGGACTTTTTTGTGCCTTTCAAACTATATTCATATATATAAATACCCCTGAGACCATATCAAGCACTTAGCAACATCCCAACAACCAGTTTGTCACATTGTGAAGGTGTGATCATATATATCATGGTGTGACCAATGTTACTACATAGAAGCTGTGGAATCCCATATCTGTATAGGGTGTTGTTAGTGTATGTGTATCATTCTGATGCACTTGCAAAAATGTGCTTTGCAGTGAGCAATCACTAATAAATTAAAATTGTTCTGTATATAAACTTCATCATTTTTTTTACTGGAACCATATCCCCTATTGTGGTTAGTGTCTAAGCTCTTTTACTTACCAGAGAGGCAAAGCTCTGGCTTGTACAGTCATGGCTAGTGAAGTCCTATAATCCTTCATGCTTGAGCAGGTTGTCGAAGAGAAGTCAGATCCTCATTTAATCCCCTAAAGCTCTTTCTTGGCCCAAGTGTCAGAAGCTTCACAGGCAAAGTTCACACCAAAAAGACACAATACAGAGAAAAGGTCTTCACGGAAAGCTTAAACACTTCCCTCTACAGAAATTAGAAATTTAAAAAGCAAGGAATAACTCCTCCACCCACTGTAGACTCACATATGTGAGCAGAACTCAAAAGAATTTAGGTAATCAATTGCCTTTAATATAAAAGTTTGAGGTTTCAAGTTGGTTACAAATATGTATATGTTAGCTGCATAACTAAACTACTGAACATTTGGGTGGAGATGGAGACATTAGTTAGCTATTTAATTTGGAAACGTTTTACTTATTTTGCATTTTTCTTGGTTTTCTTCTCAATTTAGTCCTATTTCATCCCCCAGTGACACAATAACACAAACACTGGGAAGGTGAAACTGCAGCTAATGCAACATCATCGGATAGCTCAACATGCTCAGCAGAGAAAACTAACTGCCAATTCTGTAGGAAGGCCGTTGTATTTTCCTGAATTATACATAGGAAAATATATATTAAAAAAAACAGTCAACAAAGAGGGATTTGTCTTGTCATCTGTCATCTGATCAGGAGTTCTGCCATGCTCTGATATGGCGGGTCTTTTTCTGTCAGTTTTGGGAAATGTTTGCCAATCAGTGGTGTGGATAATGAATGCAAAACTGTACTCTGTTTGTCTACTACATGCATACTAAGCTGTCTTATATACTGCAGGAGCAGAAGCTTGGGAAATTGTGACCACTGGGTACAGATGACAGGCAAGTCATGCCCTCATCCAACCAGACTGGAAGTTGTCATGCCAGGTGGGATTTGGTGGCAGCTAACATTCTGATGAAAAAGTGTTTGAACTGTCCAAAGTAGGAAGGATTTTGCATTTGGACAGAGCTGTAACTAGTGTGAAGTTAACCTGCTGAGAAACATCTCAGGAGAGTGAGAGTTGTTTATAGATGTTGTTGAGAAGTCAGCAGTTATTTCCACATCCGTGTGTTTATAATTGCTTATATCCCTTGGCTCCTTAAATTGACTGCCTCCTTTGGCTCCCCTGAGAGCTCATGTTACTGAACATGGCCTGGTTTCCC
This sequence comes from Brachypetersius gabonensis, assembly GCA_037577145.1. NCBI lineage: Eukaryota > Metazoa > Chordata > Actinopteri > Characiformes > Alestidae > Brachypetersius > Brachypetersius gabonensis. The sequence continues at coordinate 24,044,781 of JBBJLR010000087.1, forward strand.
AAAAGTGCTGTATTGCGAAGATAAACGATTGATTGCACACTCTCAAGTTTTGGGACCCTTTCAAGCTAAAGAATAGCTGTATATACAGTAAAAACAGTTATCTTGTGATGACACATTTAATTACAGCTAAATGAAAAATAGTCCACAAGTAGAGATATAATATAGTAATTCACAAACAGTGATATAAAATAAAATAATTCATAGTGGCTTAATGTGAAGTGGTTTATTGTAGAGAAACAACACAAATATCCTTACAGTGGTGCCAATAGAAACCAGGAGTTGTGATGTCTGGAATACAAACAAGGCCAGTGAACCAAAACAGGTCTTTGAATGTGATGTTTATAATCAGAAAACTATGATAAATCTGAAAAAGAGAACATTTTGCCAAACATCCTGTATGTAAAGCTCTGAATAAAAAAAAAATAGCCCTCTCAAAACTATGGTAAAACCACATCTTAGACATCAATTTCATATCTATTTAATGTAGTAACTTTCTGTGAGGTAGCTTAGTCTAAGGCTATAAATGTTTCAGACATTTGGTTCCATTCAGCACCACACTGTAAATAGTTAGTTTTTCATGATTTGAACATTGGGTGCACTAGGAATATAACCCCTGCGAAAAGTTACTGTATTGAAAAATCAGGCCTAATGTTTGGGATATTATTTGAATTACTCACTACAGTAGAATTACTAAAGTCACATTAATGACACATTGTACATGTTTTTGGTGCTATGACAATATGGGTGATTTCATTTTGCGTAGATTATGTGCAGTTCTCATAACTCATTGGTTACAGTTGTTGGAACAACAATAAAACAGGCATCTTGTTTTTATCTTGTTACAGATATTCAAATCAATTGAATTAAAGAAAACTTTATCTGTCCCAGAGGGGCAATTTAAAAGGCATAGAGGCATATAACAGTTGTAACATTTGACACAACAGATCACTCACTGAGCCCAATTTGCTGAGTAGACCAGTTAAATAGCACACCATAGGCCAGGACATGTAATAAATCATAATTTATAAACGAGTTTATTTTTACAAAGCAACACGAGTATATTTGTCAAAGCAACACAGCCCCAACACTGTTGTCTCCTGGCCCCGGAGGCCGTGAATTGAACTGAAACCTTTTTAGTGAACAAATCTTTTTATAGAACTGATTCTAGTGATTCAATACATCTAAGGTGGATGAGGATGGTAACTGCTGCAGCCAGGTCCCTGTGCTTGTTTGTGTAAGTCACCATCACCTCCTTGGTTTTACTGACGTTCAGTTACAGACATGAGGTGTCACACCAGTCCACAAACTCCTGCAGAACCTGACCATGTTTGTGTGAGGGGCCTGACAGCAGAGACAGGGGGACTGTGTCGTCAGCGTACTTCACCAGATGACAGTTGGGCTGTGTATAAGATTCGTGTATAAGATGAAGAGCAGAGGAGACCATGAGGCGACCAGGTCGAGATGTAATGTTGTTAACCAGTACTCTCTGTGGTCGATTCGTAAGAAAGTCCAATATCCACAGGATTAAATGGTTGTCCAGATGAAAATTGGAGAAAGTTTAGTAAACAGGATATGGGCCTGCAGAGTGTTGAAAGCTGAGAAATCGGCAAACAAGAGTCTGACTAAAGAGTTAGGCTGCTCCAGATGGTTGTGCATGGTGTCTATAATGAATGATTTTGCATCATCAACTCCTCTGTCTGTGCGATATGCAAATTGAAGCAGGTCCATCTGGGAGTTCTGGTTCTGATAATGTGGTGTTTTATGACCCTCTCTGTGGCTTTCATCACTATAGAGGTAGGAGCCACGTGCCGAAGATCATTCAGAGGTTTGGTTGTACTTTTTTGGGGAATGCTGCTGTCTTTTAGGCTCAAACAGGGTTTGGAATACGCCACCTAGTTGTTGAGCACAATGCCGCAGGACTCGGCTGCAGATGTTGTCTGGGCCAGGAGAGCTTCTCTCTCTAGTCATCTTAAGGGCTTTCACTACATCCACTGAGTTGAAGATGAGTGTGGAGTGGTCTGATTTAAGTGAGGATCTTACACTCTGAAGCTGGGTGGTGTTGTCTGATTCAAACCTGCTGTAAAAGGAGTTGAGGTCATCAGGGAGGAATGTGATGCTGCTGCCCTGTTGTGTTCGCAGAGGCCATGGTTTTCAGTCCCTGCCAAGCTGAGTGGGGGTTCTCCTCAAAAAAATCCAATTCACTTTGTTTTTATACTTCAGTTTTGCTGTTTAAATTGGTCGCTTGACTTCTCTGTTAATTTCATTCTTGTCTGATTAAGAGCCAGTAAAGAAAATAATTGGTAATCCAATGTTTATTGTTGGGAAAGACCGTAACTGTTTTCGATGAGAAGGAAAAGGAGATGTATGATGAGACTATATCTACCTTCTCGTGTATGTTGTTGGAGAAAAGGAGGTTGTCCCAGTCTGTAGATTCAAAACACCCTTATAGGGTTTGAATGCTTTGTACTGTCCACTGTTTGATGTTTTTAACAACCTTCTTAGCCATTTTGATGATCGGTGTGTATGCCGGGGCGAGCAGAATTGTATGATGATCAGCAAATATTGGTAGCAAATATTGCCCCCCTGCGCATTTACTCTGAACTGCATGATTTCAAATGAGCTCGCCGCCAGGAAAACATAGGGGAACTGAATTTGCCTGGAACGCCTGAACACCGGTATTGGCTCTGGGGTGGATGTAGATCAGAATGAAGAAAAGTTTTTGAAATTCTCTGGGAGATAAAAAGGGCGGGGGGAGACAGCACAAAAGCTCAATGTCTGTGGTGCACAGTTTTTCCCTCACAGCGACTGTGGAACACCAGCGTGTGTTTAGATAGAGTGTTTACCGGTGAACTCGCTGACGCGTTCAATACCTACCGGGGGGGTGAAGCCATCAATGTGTATCTGTATTCGTGCATATGGTTAACGCTGGCTTGCAGCTCGTCCATTAAATGTCTTGCCTTCAGACAGCAAAAATCTGAGACAAGTGAACAGCCTGCTGAAGTTGCTCTATCTGTAGCCCTGACTTTACAGTGTGGTTAACATTATTAGTCTGTTCTAAAATATTGTACCTAGATACACAGATAAACTGCATGGCCAAACGTATGTTGTCCCCTGACCATCATACCCATGTGAGCCTGTTGGACATCTGAAACCATGAGCATTACAATGAAGTTACAGCTTATTGCGACAAAGTTAGATACATAGAATGGCATATAAAGCCCCAGATAATTATTATTCCTCCATCAAATGATCAACACTACATATATCCTGGTATCTGCCAAATACAGATGCGTCCATCAGTCTGCCAGCTGGTGAAAAGCAATTCATTTTAGCACAATCATACTATTAGAACCAATAGGGATCCTGATGGAAATAGCATTATCATTTTTTATACTTTTATGGTCCAAACTGAAGGCCTAACTCTAATAGTCATGGTACTAATAATTATGACATTTTCACTCATGGATTTTTCTGGAGCTAATGCTATTTGTGAAAGGTTACTTCCTACCTAGGATGCCAAATAATGAATCCTGTTATTGGCACACAAAGAGCAAGCCTTGAAAAAACAAAATACAATAAAAAGTATTAATTAATAGACAAGAGTAGCAAACATTTAAAAGTAAAGTGGTCATTTTTGTCACAGTGTGAAATAATTCCTGCATCAAACCCATGATGATGCAGCACCCAGGGAGCAGTGTGTGTGGACAGTCCTTTGCTCAGGAGTACCTCAGTGATACCACTGGAAGTACTTGGATTTGAATCTACAAACTTCACAGGGGCAACTCAGTACATGGTAGGTGGGTTATCAGTTGTATCTCACAACATAGTGCAAAAAATAATGCTGTGAACGTTCTAATCATCTTTCAGTAGTTTCTTAGCACTTAGCTAAACCAATGTAGTAACACATTTTTAACTTTTATGTAGTTTCTAAATTGACTCTTTCTGTAAAGGCTTAGACTGTGCTGTTTCTGCACATACTGACATATTTAGTGACATTTTGTTCACAAAGTTTATACCATTCATTGGATACCAAAACATGTCCTTTGTAATGGAAAACTTTGTCATGTTCTAATTAGGGTGGCACAATATATCTCAAATTTACCGTCATCGCAATATCAAACATGAGCAATATATATATCGCGAAAGACTGGCTGAACTTCAATAAATGGTTTCTTCATCTTCTGTACTACTGTTATAGATTGTTCTTTTGCTATTTTTTCTGGCTAAGAAATTACTATAATTTAAATTATGTTTACATTTATTTAAGATTTAAAATTATTAAAATATTTTCAGATTTTTTTCAGCATTGTAGTTCAAAAGTTTTATGCGAGGCATTAAATGCTCTGTTTAAGTAAATTCTTTAAAAAAAACAAACATGTTGGAATGGAAGTATTGCATTTCATTTTTTTTTCTGCATAGACTAGTCAGTGTCTGGAGTCTGTTACCAGTGAATCCAAAGCAGACAATATAACATTAACAATATAAAGGCTACGTTTATACTTACTTATCGCATGTGATATCGCCATCGTAACAATCAACAACATTATCGCATATCGCATGTTTTCCTAATATCGTGCAGCCCTAGTTCAAATTATATTGGGCATTAATCTGACATGGTAGGACTTTAAACCAGCACCTAACATAGATAGATCTAGATATCGCTGAGTGGAAAAGATCTGATTAAATCATTTTAGATAAGGCATTTTAGGGATGTTACTATATTTTTATTAATATAAATAGAATACTTAGAGTGGCCCCTTATTGTGAACAAATCACAGTGTGAACAATGTGAAATTCTTTCTCTGTATTTAACCTATTAACCAAGTTAAGCAGTGGGCAGCCACCAACAAGGGGGGTTGGAACTGTGCTCAAGTGTGCCTCAGTGTTGCCACTGGCAGTCTGGAGATTAGAGCCCACAACCTTCTGAATGCTTGGGCAACTCTCTCACCACTAGGCTACCAGCTGCCCCTGCTTGCTGTTTAAATATACATATAATTTTATTGAATTACCTGAAAATGGTTGTGGTTCTCAAACCTGGTAGAACTATTTGAAGTGTGGACTGTGAAAACTTACATTCTGTAGTACAAAGTGTACTGTGGTCGTCAATGGGTTTTTAACGTCCCCTACTGGAGGTAGGTGGTATTGCATCTGCTGACACACAAGTGCCTTGGTAGCACTTAACCCATCCACGTTCAAACTGCTCTTTATAAAGTCATCTGAAAATCACCTTCATGGCACATGGTGGGACTCAAGCTTTCACCTCTGTCTGAGTTCATGAACACTCACGTGCTCGCTCACCTAGAATCACTGATAATGTTCTGCAATGCTCAGCATATGTTTAGCCTTACAACAAATGTCATCAAATTCCCTGCTGAGTCAGATTCCTGCAGAACAGAGTGTGCACAATGTGCTGTACTGTGGCCAGCAGAAAATGAAATGTATTAAGGGGAAAAACGAACAAATAACTGACATTTGTAAAAATATTATTTATAGCAATTTGGTCTAAGTATAGAGTACTCCAAACTACCATTTGTAAACATTTGTAATTATTAGGTGACTTAAGCAATAATTTTATTTATTTGTCCATAGTATTTATAACCACTTCTCTCACTGACCACATAATTTGTTGTATATAGCATAGGACATGTAGTACAGAGTATTTCTGATAAATTGGCAACAGCAGAAAAAGTCAATAAGGGCAACCTGTCCTTTCTTTTGGGAAGGTAGTGTACTGGTGGAATGAATGCAGATAAAGGAAAGACTGCTGTGCTGGAAAGGCAGAGGACATTTGAAGGTAATAGACCCAGATAGGCAGTAACCTAAGAACTGTTATATATGAGGCACATGCAAGAGACCTTCTCACACAGAAGATGTTTTAAAAATAGCTCAAGTGCATGCTCAGCATGTTTCATTACTGCCCCAGCTGTACATTATTTATAGCCTAAATTGTATTGTTGAGGACTAGAACATGGAAATAGAAAAAGCTCTTGACATACATCCTCAACAAAGACCATAAAACAACATTAAGGCAGTTGCACATCAATTAATCTGTTAGTTAAATTTTAAGTTAATTGATTCATTAATGCCTGCCACATCACTGGTTAGGTTTTTCAAAATCTGCCTTTTCCTGTTTTCATTTTATTTTTTAAACAAAATCTTCAGGTTAGGTCTGTTATTTGTATTTTATTAAATATTATTGTATAATATTCGCAAAAACTCCCACAGAACACAAGGGGTATTGAGAGTAGGGTTAAAGTGAAATATATACAGGAAGGTTTAAATACAGCATTGTTTGAAAATCAACCAATACAATAGCTCCTCTCCCACAAACTTGCACCATCCAACAGTTACAATGAAGGAACTACCCCTAGTCATATATGAACTCTTGTATCATTGTTGAACAGTTATGTTGAGCCAAAATGTCACTTCAGGTGATTCTACATGGCTATGGCTGAGGTAGCTACTGAGGTGGCCTTGACTTTACTGAACACCTCAAGAAATTATCCTCTGCTGTTGGGATGGAGATTCTTGATTCTTCATAGTTTGGGAACTGCTCTGTTCAAGACCACAAAGCCCTGCAGTGAGTGATCAGAGTGGCAGAACGTTGCACCGGATTTTTTATATCAGTCGTTGTAAGACAAGAGCAATCCAGATTATTAAGGATTCTTCACATCCCAGCGACTCTGTATTTTGCCTGTTAAACTCAGGCTAACGGTTCCACAGACTTATTGGTCAGGACTAAGAGACTCAAGAGGAGCTTTCATTTTCAGCTCATAAGGCATCTGCATCTATTATTTTTTACTACAAATCACATGACCATTCACCATTTACGCAATGACCTTGTGCACATATTCTGTTTGTTCTCTGCTGTTAATATTCAGATACTTTTAGTCCAGAATTTGTATATATTGTTATATTTATATTGTTTACCTTTGTGTATATTTGTCAACTATTCTACTCTTTATTGTGTTTTCTCTTTGTTGCACTCTCATTTCAGAGTTACATTTCACTGCCTGTTGTACGCATGTAACCGTGTATGAGATAAACATCTTGAATCCTGAATGTAGGCAATCTTCATCTCCTGTCATTCATTATTAATTACTACATGCCATTAAAAATTTTTATTGTGCTGTCTGAAGTCGACAGAAGATGGCGCACAAGAATCCCCCCAGCAGCCCTCAAGAGAATTGTTTCTTCTGCTCAGAGGGATTATTTCCCTGGCACTGGGTTTGCCGACTGGGTAATTATTGGACTTCGCAGACTTACTTTGTGATAATGTCTGTTGTAAAAAGCTGTTGTGAAAATAAATTTGGCTTGAAAAAGCAGTTAGTATTTTGTGTTCAATTTTGTATAAAACACTAAAAGTCTGTGCTTTTCATATATTTTACATGTGTGCTTGAGGGATATGAAATTACCTACGACCAGACAGAACCAAAAGCTTTTCTTTTGTTTTTCCGCCGATGTCATTGTCATTAAGAAAGTCTGTTCTTTGTCTGTTTTTTGATTTTCTAATGCATTGTGGGTCAGCATGACTAGGCAACCTCTCTCTCTCTCTCCTTCTCTCTCAGACATGCACACACACACACAACCATCAGTTGTTGGATAACTCATACATTGGTGCTGGAGTCTACAGAAAGATCGCATGCCCTTCCTTAGCACTTTGGTACAAAAGCACATTGTTAATTTATTGGAGTCTACGGATGGTTCAGCCTGCAAGAAAAAACACAACATGTTGTAGATCTGCTAAAAATTTACATAGAAACTGCTTCGAGTATTTTATTAATGAAATCTGGTAATGGTGATGGTGCTTTGTGTTTTCCTGCAAGGTTGTAATCACAACGTAAAGGATTCTAATTGTTTACCAGTTAACTTTTAGACTTCTTTGATGATTTTCTAAAGATGACCTGAGTTACTTTTAAGTCCATGTCCTTAATGATTCTAATGGCTTTTCTCAGTAAGGTAAACAATTTAGTAACTGTTTTTATCCATGGCGACTTACATTGATCAATTCCTCAAATACCAACTTTGTTTTTTCTACCTTTGTGATGATACTTAAAAACACGACCTTCAAAGCATATTTATGTCACAGTGCTAGTGTCTCTTTGCCAAGAGTAACCAAACTGATACGGTAACATCACAGCGTCCTGATACATCAGGACACACTTTCCTGCTTCGACACGGATGTAATCAAACTGATATTGAAGCTCTGGTCTAATTTTTTCATGAGTATTTCAACCCTGGTCCTGGAGTCACCCTGCATGTTTTATTGTTTTCCCTGCTGAGTGAGGGTCTGTGCATGAGGCCAGGTGTGTTGAAAGCAGTGAAATCACTCAAAAGATGAACTTCCAGTGAACTGATAAAGAAAGAACAATGATAGAGTTTCCTGATGAGAGATTTTCACAATAATTTGTGCTGTGGTTTAATTTGGGTAGGACTAAATTTGGCATGATGTCAGATCTTCAAAAGAACCAGTTAGTGACCAGCGAGAACAGGAGCTGGCTTTGAAGCTCAGGCTTTTCTTATGATGTGTTCTACAAATCATATACATTTCATTTTCTCTCTGGCTTTAGAAATGATAATTGTAATTAGAACGTTTTTGAGTCCCCCTGATAAACAGATCTCAGTTTCTAGCAAACAAAGTTTAAGGCTTTCTAGATTTTTCTTCAGGATAAAAGGGAAAAGTTGTACAGTGACACAAATGCATGTGACACATTCATATGTGTGCACATGTGGGTAGGGTTGGTGAATGCACTGTGTGGATTCTGTTGCAGGGCATAGTCATTGCATAGTTGTGTAGTTGTGCGAGAGGCCTTATTGTTAATATTAGCCTTGGTGTTGTGTGTAACCTTGGCTTGAACTCATTGAATGTTCTGTGTATCTGAGATGCAGTTCTGGGCAGGTAGAAGTCCTATTATATTGTATTAATATATTTATTGAATTTAACATTATTACATTCTTATTCTGCTACATATCCTTACTATTAGAATGCAGCTGTAAACATTTAAAACATTATTAAGTCAATTTAATGTGATTAGTATCCTAATTTATTCACGTATGTCTAAAATACTGTCCACCCAGAGAGTGCTCTCTTGGTCATCCAGTCACTAATGGCTGCAGAACCACTAAAGATCAAACTTGAGATCTCTTGATTACAGGGTCAACACAACTTGGAGCCCTACTTGATGTCTGTAATGTAAAAGGGGCTAGAGATAAACAGTTCTTCCTTGTCAAAAAAGGTTTAGCCACTTTAAATATAATTTAAAGAATACTTAGATTTTTTTCAGATACTTAGAACAGCATAAATAAATGTATCAACACTGGAAGCTGACATGTTATTCTTATTTTATTCTCATTTCATTTTGGTTCATTCTGTCCAAGGCCATGTTTCCCAAAAGCAGTGTGCAGTCTTGCCAGTCATACTTGCTCAATCATCCAAATCCAAGAATGCTCTCCATAATGTGTGCTTTTGGGAAACTTTGCACAGACTACTTTCATCATTGGACTTAAAGGGACTGGTGTAATATGGCAGATGTTTGATGGTAGACACTGACTGCACACATCTACAGAGCATCCTACAAAATGGGGCAGCACAATGTTTCTGTTACTTCTAAGCTCTCCAGTATGATGGTTTTGGTATTACTACACACAACGAGTTCCTGCAGAATATGACCATGTGCAGTTACAGAAAAATATCTCCGCACATAAACAGTTAGAACATTCTTTAGACACAGTTTGGTGTCGTCAGTAAGATCAAAGGCAGGCAAAGAAAAAAAAAGAACAAAAATTACAAAATGTAAGACACTAAGCATCAGTACTGACAATATAGCTAAGACATTAAGTGTAAAGGCCATATCTATATACATTCAGAGATCAAATCAAAAAACATTATTCTTCCCCATTACGACGATTTTCATGAATAAAAAGAAAGCGTAAATGTATCTACATGTTACTATACCTGAAATAAGCAGAGGACAAAAGCGAACACTTCTATAATACCCCAAAACGCAAATGGTGGAGTGTTTGTGCATTCAGTGAGAATACATACATATATGCACAACTGACAAATAAATCTGGATCACACATGGCTTGGCTTGGAACAACCTACACTACCGTGCATTGTTAAAGTGATTGAAGACCAAGCATTGTGGTAATACGTTGACAGAGGGATGAAACAATACTGACTACATTTGTAATTTATGTAATTTATGTGTCCCTCTGGTCAAATGGACTGTTTTTTATATTATTTGTAGAATAATATATGCTATGGCTAGATCTCCAGGCATTTACATTCTAACCCTATACAGAAGCAGAAAAGCTTGCGTTGAAGCAGGCGTATAACGTTATTTCCCACATGTAATGGTTTATTACAGACTATTTTTTTAAATTTATTTCTTTATTTTTTGTGTTTCGAACCTCTGCTAAATTATCCAGAAAGGCCACTTTCTGACATGAGACACAGACAAACTTTTGCACATCCCCTCGGTGAGAGACTGTGGAAGACCAGCAGGGAAGGTGAGTGTGGTGCCTGCATATCTCAAGTCAGAAGATGGTCCTTAAAACTGGGCGAGAGTAAAAGGTGCCTGCACTCGATACGGAGGTCAAAAGTTGTTGACTGTAATTTTAATATCGAAACGTCCCTGGTAACGATCCTTGTCACTGTAATGGATGTTCTCTCCAAAGACTTTGCACTCAATACGGAGCTCAAAGTTCATCGTTAGATTGACAAACTGGATGGCAACAAGAGGCTGCAGGTACTGTGGGTGGAGCAGTTTGCCATAGTAAGGGTAATACTGCAGAGGGAAGCCACCTCCGATGCCGTAGTATTTCACTTCCCCAAGTTTACCTTCATCTTCTTCTCTCTGTGAAATTTTTTGAAAGACAAACAAAACATGGGAACCATAAACAGTAAAATATTATTTCTTTCTTTTCATGACGTTCCATTATAGTATCAGGGTTACATTATTGAAGTTACATTATTTAACACGGAATGAAAAAGGTGTTCATGTGTATTTTATTTTTTAGAGTGTTTCTGTTTACCTTATTATGGCAGTACAAGGGAATCACATTGGGCTGGACTTTATACTGGGCCTCCTCTGGGATAGATTCATTAGACTGTGGGGGCTAGTTAGCAGACAAAACAGTCATTAAATATATTGTAATTCATCATTTTATGCAGCTATTTACCTTTGCATTTGGCAAGTATTATAAATACCAGCGGCTTTTACACTGTGTGAATATTTCATAATGAACAGAATAGTAGAAACAATTCAAAATTACTTGAAAAGAAAACTGTAATAGAAATTTAGTTAATGAATTTGTCGATATTCAATATTATACAATATTATCTACAAACCTAAATATAAAATATACAATATACATATTTAAAAATGTTACTTGTCATATATTTTGTAGTAATATACTCTATTGAGGGAGCTAATGCTCTAATGATAGCGCTTCGCTATTGACATTAGTAGCATTAAACCTATTCACATTTTTGTATAAAGATTACTGTTAAGTTACACATTAAATGCTTAAAACTGAACTAATGTTTAAACTCAATCAAAAATGACTAATCTTACACAGGAATTATGAAGTCATGGAAGACAAACTAAAATTTAAATAACAGTATGTAAATGCAAACCTACCTTTGGTTTGAAATTCACAATCCGATTGAGTTTGACAATCAAGCAGGGTTTCCCATCTCTGAAGCCAAAATCCTTGTCCTCAATGCCTGAGCAAGGTCCAAGAAAAGTCCGTGAAAATCGACAGGCCTTTCGAGCACCCATTTCAGTCTCAAGATCTCCCCTGTGCTTGTATTCTTCCGGTTGTTCTGAAGAGATAAGGATAATAAGTTGACCACACAAGCATCAAGCTAGCACATGAAAGTGTCAAGGATGTGTCAAGGATGTGCTGTATATAAACATATTTAATATGACTCTGGATGATAACTAAGCTCTATTAACATCAAACACCATCATTTTCACTAAACCTGACCACAAGTTTCTTAATAAAGTTGTCACTTTGTTGTGAAAATGACTGTTTAAGTAAAAAATCTGCTCTGTGATGTCTTTTATTTTCACGACTATTTCACAATACTCTATCTCCAAGTGTTATAGTCGTTTTTAATGACCTAACACTGGAAATAAAAGTCCTTCAAATCTGCATCATGGAAGTATAGGCTGCTATTCTAGCTCAGAAGTCATGAACAAACATAATTCAAATGCTGCTGATTGCTAGAGTTTTACCTCCACAGTCCTCAAACTTCATTTGGTCTCTTTGTCTTTCTTCATTGTAAGATTCCAGCAAATCTCGCATGTTTTTTGTGTATTTCAAATACGTCTCCACATCATTCACGCTAAAGGCCAGCTCAGCTTTTTCTGATCTAGGGTTGTGGGTCAGACCTGGATATGGAAAAAGGGTCAAAAGTAAGAAGTCTTTACATTTTTTTAATGTTATTTTATGTCGCAATTTGAGATTTAGGAAAAACAAATCCAAATCCTGTAGAGACTTCACTGTTGAGACTCATCTTGTACAGTTCACAGATGTGTGAAGAAGTGGCCCTCCCTGTCTGCTCACCACTCACTCTGTGATGCTAGCCAGCATAGTGTCAAAATGAACAACTGGCACTCTCTTCCAAGCATGCTAAGCAGCGGAGATGTAGTGGAGTTTTGTGTGATTTGGAAGAAGCACACGCTCATCTTTACCCTCCTAGTGTGGTATTTTGTAATGAGGAGTCCAAGCTAGTGTGTGGAATTAAACACAACTAAATAGGGGAGAAATCGCTAGGGATTGAGCTCATTGCATCCAGGTGCATTATGACAGCATTGACTCACTCCTTTTGCTCCTAATGTTTTTGGCTTATTTGCCTGATTGGTTTTTCCAGCCATGCAATGGTCAGCCTCAAAAAGATTTCGGATGTTGCTGCAGATCAAGATTCATTTACTGTTTTTTAAGCTTGAACTGTAGCTGACTGTGAAACAACCGAGCATTTATGAGGAGCATTTAGGTCCAGACTGCTTTTTGCACGAGGCACTGTTCAGCCATTCAGAATAGTCTCACACATATAAGACTAACATATCAAAAGTAACAAGAACAGTTTGTTCAATTCTAAGGCTACTTAGAAATTGATGAAGTTGGCTGGATTTAATCCATATTTATTCAGTTGAGAAAAGAAACTTGTTGGTCCATCTGTCTTAAATACTGTCTATTTTTCAAATTCTACAGGATATGAATACATTTTCCCAGCACTGATGTCAGAGACACTGCTTGGGCTTGCCTTTTATTGTTTTTGTGGTGACAACCCATTTTTTTGGGCTCCACCTGTTTAATTTTATATAAAGGTTGCCCTATAATTAAGCTAATTTTATTATTAAGCTCCAGGGATCCATTGTTTCACAGACCACATAATGAAGAATATTGTCCTTGATCATGCAACAAAGATAATGTAATGCCCTGTGACTGATGAGGTGTAACAAAAGCGTTTACCTGGAGGAGCAACTCTGTCCTGCCATGTGGGTTTGTAACTGCTCAAGGTGAGAAGCAGAGCCTGGATAGTGCCAATGAAGATTCCAGCCAGGAAACCATAAAAGATGACATAGAACAGAAGAATTTTTGCTGTGGAGAGACACACATTGACAGCCTGTAAGAACACTAAAGAAAAGCAGATTTTAGACTCTGGTTAATGTGCTGACAATTTATCTGGAGCTCACATACATGCTTTTAATGAAACAATGTAACTGGGGTGTCCAATATTGTTCACAGTATGGTTGCAGAATTGTATTTTTTTAAAAAGTTCAATCAAGTGTGTTCCGGCTAGACTGGAATAAAATCTAGAGCTCACCAGTCCTTTCCAAATAATACTTGATACTCCTGGTTTAGATGAATGCTGAGCAATATTTTGCATCAATTTAAAACTTTATACGAAATTTAAAAAATACACGATTGTAATGAGTTTAGGTCAAGGGAGACAGGATGTAAGCATGAGACACACATTTTGTGAACAAACAAAAAACAAGAATCAAAAATACAAACATTAATGAGTCCACAGTACATATAAACATGAAGAAACAATACAGAAGCACAACAAATGGCGCAGTAGCAAGGGTTTTAACGGTGACTTTTAGAAGAAGTTTACAAAGAATCCACCCAGACAACTACAAATCTCCCATAAAAGACAGAACAATGATAAACAAAACAAAGGCACATGAAACAGGGGGGTGTACTGTAAACAACGACATAGAGAGAACATCCAAGAAACAGTGAAAAGACAGATATACCGTTAAAATAATAATTCACTATTCAAGGCACTCACTATGACATGCTGCCTCCACCACTGGCTGTACAAACAGGCAGGCATAGAAAAGGGCTGAACTTCCTAAAGAATACTAATTCCTGTCAGTTTCCCCAATCCTTTGTCAGTGTAATACAGACTGCCAGCAGCTCAGCTTGAATCTGTGCATAACTGATAAGAAGCTGATAATACCAGCAGCATTTGGTAGGTCATTTTTTGGATGAGACATGTCTAATCTACCCCTTTGTAGTGCAGTTGGGGCTTTTACTATTATGCCAGCTTTTACCCAATGATCATAAGAACAAAACTCAAAACCAATTTAAAACTACAGATACCAATATTGAAGGCTCGAGCATTGGCCAACACAGATGTTGATCCAACAAATACTCTTTATAAACAGCTAAGCACTAAATGTAGCTATTTTCATCTGTACAAATCAGCTCAAAGTAGGCTATCATACTTAGACTACCACACACTCAAAAACAGCACTGTGAGTGTGGGCTATTTCAAGCTACACTTATTAATAAATTGAGTTGTATTCTTGCTAATATTGATCCAGTATCTATTATCATATGAATCTTTTGTTAAAACAACTTTACAGGACAAAGTTAAAATGTTCTAAACTTTCAGTAGACATGAATGTGAGACGATTTAATTGCAAGCTGTTTTGGATCATTTCTATTGGGTGGTGTAAAAAACAGCAGCGTATTTTAAATTATATAAAAATGTGAAGAAATGAAATGTGAAAGTTTTATTTAGTTTTATTTTTTATCTTCTCATGAGGTAAGCAAACATGGTGTATTTTGGCCTTAAAATATCACACATCATATCATCACATCAAAGACAAAAATTTTTTTTTAAATTAATTAATTTTACAGGATTCATTGCCCAATTAAGGTATAATATCAGCCAAAATATCTAATTTACAATACATTTTTTTTCATTGTAAATACAGTTTTTCAAGCATAGACAAATACCCTACCCTACTTTTTACAATAATAATTACATTATTATTGTAATGTAATACAATTGTAATACACAAAATAATGTTTTTTTGGTTTAAGTTTTCTAACACTGAAACATCAACTGAGCGAATCTGCTGTCCTCCACAAAGGTGACATCTCTAAGCAATATCCTACATGTCAAAGTTAAAATGCTCTAAATACAAATATATGTAATTGCCCTTCCCTTGTGGTCTTTCTGAACCAAGAAAACTCAAGGAACCTTTTGAATCAGGGTTCCTCAGTGCTAGAGCCCATTTCCCTTCATGCCAGCTCAAGGTTGTGTTTAACTGATGAGTTGTATCAGGTGTGCAGGAAATGCATGTTGCAGCCTTAAATGCAATCAACAAGTGTAAGCGGCAGATTGATGTGACATCAATTATCTAACATAAATAACATTATCTATCCTAAATTATAGTACTTTATTCCTCTCTAGGGTTATATATGCAGAAAATATATCATTATCAAGATAACATTCACAGTGTCATGTCATATATAGCTTGTGGTGTAGATTTCATTTAAACAGCATGCAGTGTACAATTTATTATTGTGCTTACGTACAGTATGGCCTTGCAGCTTATGTACCAGCAAAAAACTGTTCCTGTATTTTGCTAACATAATTGTGCCATTTCTGTTGCAATGTTATTTTAAGTGTATTTCAGTTGTTTTGACTGCAGTCTCTTTATTCCACGGTTCTATTTTAAATTGGTATGAAAAAGCTTAAATAGTTCCCTGTACCTGAGGTTTACCGGGAGAGTACATCTGGTACATGAGTATTATTACGTAGTAGAGAAGTAGTCTTGTCACTGATGCAAATATATTGTAAGTGTTAGAGGAGGTCAGTAAGGCACAATACACAACATGTACATGAATAATAATGACACATGACTTTTATTAAACATTGTTGTGCTGTACTAACAATCTCTCTCTCTATACACACACACACACACACACACACACACACACACACAGTGAACGATGTAGAAAGGGAGAGAGAGGGAGAGAAAGACAGAAATTACTTAATTTAAATTACTTAATTTAAAAATGCCTCCTGTCTTTTACAACAGTCAAGATCCAACCTGAATTTATTTTACAATTTAAACAATGAAATTAAGAACTAAAAGCAATAAATGCAAATTAATTAAATGCACAGTTATCAAACATATCTCAGGGAAGATCCAAAATCTAAGAGTGCAGAAAGGTCAGGTCTGTGGGAGCAGGCTGGAGGATATGAGGGAACATAATCAATGAGGTGCTATTGTTGTCTCTCCGGGATGACGGATCTCCAGTCTGAGTGAAACGTTAGATGAGCAGCGTGTCGCTTCCAAGACCCCAAAGAGAAGGCCCATCACCTTGACTCACCTTGAGCAATGATGCATTTTTAACCCTTTCAGAGTGGAGCGCATTATTAATAAACAGCATACATACATTATGGGACATGTATGAGACGGTGTGCACGTGTACGAGTGGCTCCCCCGGGCTCATGTGATTTTCAGCTCTTCACGTAATAAAACTTGACTAAAAGAGCATCTCTAAAAAAAGGTCTGTACGGCCGGTCAACTGCTGTCCCTTTAATGACCTTCTCCCAAACGTGATTTAAAAAAAACCTTTTTAAAAACAGGTGGGATCTCCGGTGATGATAAGGGCTTAAGGACATCAGTTAAAACGCGTAATGAAGACTAATCACCGATGACGTCAGGTAATGTTTTAGACACTGTTCTCTCTGGAGAGCGCGTTTTTGCTGCAAAGTCAAATCTAACAGGTGCTTCGTGACGAGACGGGGGGCAGACAGTGGACACTGGAGTGACGCTGCTCGTAGCGCTCACACGCACACACACACACACACACACACACCAACACACACACACATACAGGCACGCAGACACACGCAGTCCTATCCTATCATCAGTGTAAATGATGTGGATGTTCATACTCACCCCAACTCCCACCGGTGCGCCCCAGCAGCTCCCTGGTCTCTGAATTCCACAAGAACTTCTTCCATCCTCCATCATCTTTGTTTTGGACGGGCATGTTAAAGGGGCGCTTTTATTTACTCTCCGTGTCCTGGAGAAGTCCCTGTCTCCTGTTCGACCTCGCTGGGAATCACTGCGCCCTTCCGTGGACCACTGGACCCCAGGACATGGAGCGGCACCCGGCTCTCCGCAAGGTGCCCGCTCCATTTATCCGTCCCGGTGCCTGAACACGCCCCCAAACTCCCAGACCACGCCCCCCGCAATAGTGCTCAAATCACACGGTTACCATCCCGCCACGTGACACGAACTGAGGGGGGAACGTTTTACTATAGCGATGCGTCGCTGAAACGCAAATGTCTTTTTTTTAATAGGTAGTGCGGCGTGTTGGGGGAGGGTATGTCACACCTCATGACGTAAATGTAATAAGGGGTGCGTGACGTGATCTGAAATCACTGCGCTGAAGGAGAAGGGCATCATTTCCAGTTTGGCGCACATGAAGTAATGTAGTGCACACTCTGCGCAGATTCATACCACTTTTTTTGGTTAGACTCACGGTTTCAACAGTAGGTGGGAAAAACCAGGAGATATCAGAGGACGCTGAACCTAGCACTTCTCACTGATGAGACAACCGAACTGTTCTTCTGCCACAATGAAAGCAACAGAAGAACAGTTATCTTGAAAACCGTTTTAGAAATGAGATATGTGAATGTGGAGAACCTCTTGGAAAACTCTACATACCCTAAGAGTATTGTTGCATATTATTGCTGGGCAATAAAAAAAAAATCTTAAACATGATGTATTTATGAGATGTCGTGTTGTAATTGGGAAACAAACCTCTAGTAATTGCAAAAGACAGTGCCCCACTATAATGAGAATGCATGAGATAACTATGAGATATTTATGAGATATTATGGGGATCTCATAAAACTGACTTAGGAGGGAGCAGTTCTAAGGACCATTTCTTTGCCCTGTCAGCCTTGGGGTGTTCAACATCATGTCCAATCAACTGAAATTACACAAGTGAACTTCAGTGAAATTATGAAAACATCTCTAGTATATATGCCTGAGATCAGTCTGAAGTGTCACAGCAAAGAATGCCTGGTGGTTGCTAAGGTGTTGCTAACCCATCACATTTTCAGGTTTAAATCAGGAGTCTGGGCCCATGTCAAAGACTGATTTTCAGAATCATAAATCTTTATTGATTTGAGAAAATTTGGAGAAAAACAATACCAATATAATATATAAAAAGTCAAAATATAATAAAACTCAATAAAATACGACATACCAGTACTGTATACACTATACTATAAACACAAAATGCTGTAGTCAGTAGAAGAAGTGGGTATGAATACTATAGATTAATTAAACTACTTAAATTAGCACACCTAAAGGAATTAAATTAACACATATTGTGATTTGCAGTTGTACTCTATACCTAGCCTGTTATTGCATGTAATAGTGAACTTATGCACATAATAATTAAGCTAGCGCACATAATGGCAATTATTTTGCACACAATGAGAAAATTTTCCTGTGGCTTTCAGTGGAGCACTTTAAGTGAGTCAAAGGCTAAAAGTACTTCTCTGTCATGCCCAGATAATGTTGAGATCACTATTTATCCATGTTCTATTTGCACAATTAACACCTGGCAAGTGGAACTACTATGTACTAGAGATGCGCCGATCCTATATTCTGTATTTAGTGAGAGAGAAATTGACTGAGCCCCCTGTATGAAAAGGCAAGAGAGATACTTGGTGGTTTTCTCTGAAAACCCTGGCTCTGCTCCCAGCGTGTGTGCTTGTCTGTGTGTGTGTGTGTTCAGCGCAGGGGCGCTCTTATTTGGAACTACAGTGTGTTTGGGTCAACAGTGGAGGCTCTGAACATCAGAGCAAGCTTCAGTTTTTGGAACAATAAAATTACATCAATTTTTAAAAATGATGTCTTTTAAAGACCAAAATAGCTATATATATATAGATAGGGGAACAGTTACTGGAACAAACTCAATCATAATTTTTTGTACATTGCTTGAACATTTTTAACATTTTTTTAATGTTCTCCCTGCCTGAAAGAGCTAATTTTTGGCTCAAAACTTACCTCTCTTAAAGTATTATGGTTGGGACAAACGTCACCTTCTCATCAGCGGGCCACTGGAGTCTGCCAAGACAGAGTACCTGGGCCCCTATTCTTTGCAATTTACACATTGTGATTGTCCCCTCTTATGGCTTTTCTTATCTCTGCTATGCTAATGACACACAGCTATACCTGAACTTCTGTCAGAAGACTACACTGTCTCCGCTCACATTTTGGCTTGTCTATTAGACTTACACATGGAAGAAGGATCTCCACCCAGAGGTAAACCTCCTAAATCTTAGCCAAACCTTAGGCCATACCTGACTCAGTGTGCAGAGGTCCTGACATAAGCCATGGTTATCTCTCACCTCAACTGGCTAATGGATGTCCTCAGTAGTAATACAGATGTTAAGGAGCGTGCACACACTCTGGCAAAATTAGGAGGAAATGTGTGATCCAAGTATGTCTCTTGCCACTGTATATTGGACCAGTGCTGTCACAGATTGTTTGAGGCTGGACAGAGTGGTAGGTTTACTGTTCAGGTAATCTTGTGAATGTGGACCATAGAAATTATAAACTATAACTATAAAGGGTGACTAAAACAATACAGTATTGTATACAGACTTAAATATGTACATTGTATATTTTCCATTGTCTAATTCCATTTTCTTCCAATGTATTGGGTGCATACATTTAGAATCATGACAGACTTCCTTCATGTAACTCTTTCCACCAATGCGCACAAATAGAAAACTTGAGTTGGGTACCTGAACTGAGGAGGGGACCAGAGTGTTTAGCCTATAAGCATAGCCCTTCAGCAGAAATGGCTACAGCCGTTCTAAAGTGCTCAGAGAGCTCTACATGGCAGAGGAGTGATAAATTATTTCCATTTCAGTAGGTTATGGGAAGTCAATCAAGCCACACATACAACTGGAGCTTTATTTTATCTATAAAATGAATCGCCAATAGTTAACAGTCATATCAGTCAATAAAACACTTCAGAAGACTCTTTATTTGTCACATGCATAGTCATACAAGTTGAACACTGAAATTCTTTCTCTGCATTTAACCCATTCAACCAAGTGAAGCAATGGGCTGATGCCAAGGAGGCGCTTGGGGAGCAGTGTGGGGGATAGTACCTTGCTCAAGGATATCTCAGTGGTGACACTAGCAGTTGGGTTTCAAATCCAAACCCTCTGATTGTAGGGCCAACATCCTACCTACTAGGCCATCCAGCTGCCCTAAAAGTCAGTTCAATGATAAAAGTTTTACTGATGACACGTTTTCATATCATCAGAGGGTTGTGATTTCTTGTAATGTCACAGCCATCTGTGGCCAAGTATCCAAGAGAACATCATTTTCTGGGTGGGCAGGATGGCCATCACTCCCCACTGCAACAAGCTTGAAGCCTCGCTTAGCTGATACAATATAATTGCCGAATTGTGTTCTCCTCCAAGCTTTTTCAAGTTTATTTTAGAGAGAGTTTAAAAATATGTACTGGGGCTTCACCTATCTTGGAGGAAGCTCATACTAGCCTTTATCCTAGTGGTACAGATGTGACTGGGAAGTCCTAGCTTGTGGGTGGAATTGGACATGACCAAGACTGGAGAGCAAAAATGGGGGGAAATGTGTATATGAATGTAGTGCAGCACAAATGTAATGAAAGGGCTAGGCCCATTAGTAACCTGTCGATAGTAAATAATATTTTTTTTTAGCTGAAAGTGGCATAATTAGTCCAGCCTTGATAAATATTGAGTAATAAATTCACCTGCCACCAGAGACCAGTTTAACACAGCAACAACATGTAGCTATGATTTGGTGAAATTACATTTTCCAGAGATGCAGACCAATTAACTTTATAGCTGCATCTCACAAAAAACAGGCGTCTGCCCAGTCCTTCAACACACCCCTCACTGTACTGTGCAGTTTGTTATCCCTGCCTCAAATCACCATATTCAGCTTATCAGATCGTCTATGAATACATCCTGATTGGTTAGAGCAGGTGAATGAACACTAAAGTGTATGTTAAAGTGTCTTTTATTTTTTATGAGGCAATTTTCCAATCTCACTTCAGAATTAAGCAGGCTGTTTTTAAGACTGATATGTGAAAACGATCTCTTTTCTGATGTGTTGCTTTGTGTTGTGCCTCATTTAAAAGTGGCTTAAACACTTCTTACAACTCCAGTCGGGTAGTGCCATACTGCTGCTGGTTTTTTGTGACATTACAGACACTTAGATAAGAAAAGAGCAAAGCTTTTGACATGTTTGGTATCTTTAAGGTTGAGTCATTTCAGCCAGACACGCAGGGTTGTATTCCTTATTGTAGATCCAGCCTGTGAACTTAGCTTCTTTTTAAGCATTCTGTGGTTGGAAAATTCTCCTCGCATTGTTGCCACAATAAAGAGTTGTAGATCGTAGGATTATTGTGCAGACTGATTACTCAGATGATGTTCCTGCTGATAACTTTCTCAGATTACTCAACAAACAACTTCCAAAATGGACACCATGGACAAAGGAAAGGGAGAAAATACAATTAGGAACTAATACCATAAACGAATATATGCCCTAATTTCTATATATAAAGTGAATGCAAATCACAAAGCAATAGCAATGCTATTGCTAACTGATTTATATTCTTCTTCTTCTTTTTTCTTTTTCCAACCACTTGGGTTACCATACTAACTAGCAAAAACCAACATTATAATTGGGATACATATAACAATCACCTATCAGTCCCCTAGTAATAATTTGGCAATTGCTGTGCAATCACTCTGCATTTTCTTCAAGAAATGCTCTTCTCTGTTTTAAAATAGCCACCATCCAGCAACTTCCCAGAACCACCTGGGATACCAGAACATCATGCTGGTCATAATCAGAGATAACATTACAACCAACTAGTGATACTCTACAACCACCAGAGATACAGTAGCAACCCCTTAGCAATACCCTAGCAATCCCCAAAATAACACAGAACCCAGATAGCAACACTGTAGCAACTACCTGGAAATTGCTTGAGCTGCATAATCACTTCGTATTATCGTCAGTAAATGCAGTTTTCCAGTTATTAATTATATCTTCATTTCCTTAGAGGAATAACGCTCTTTGTTATTTTGCTTGTAGTTGTTTATTAAATTATGACATAGACTATCAATATACCATTTTATATTACGATTGAAATATGAATGAATAAAATGTGGATTTAATTTAAAAAGATTAAGGTATTGCTTTTCCTTTCATTTGTTATGCTGACAGAATGTCCTTGAAAAACTATAAAACACTTTGAAGCTTGACTGAACACATTGCTGACTTTGGTTGCACTTAGCTGGGAACATCTCTGTTTCTCTGTTCTCGAGTCGTATTAAAAGCTCGAGTCATATCTGCCTCTACAGCCGGCATCCGCTGAGTCATTGCCTTCATTGCCATGGCAACCAGAGCAGGGTTTCTGGGTGTGTGGCAAACATGGAATTCTCAGGAGCTCCTACAGAGCTAAAGTGAGACTCAGCCATGATATTCCTGGCAGCGGCTTTCCATCCTTCTCTGTTAGATACTAGCTATATTTAGCAGCCATCCCCATTATGACCTGTTTTAGGCCTTTAGTGAATAAACTGAAAGCAGGTAAAAAGTCAGATCCGTTTTTGACTCTGGCTACATAAACCTGGACTGGCAGCAACTATGATTAAAACTCAGCATAATAAAGAGGGCATCAACTGCAGTTAACAGTGCATCAATAAAATAATGTCATTTGTTGAATCAAGAAATGACAAAAATCATCTGCTTCAATGTATTTGCATCCTAGGATCTTAGCAAAGCAAATTGTTGAATAATAGTGTTACACTTGCTTTTTTGTTTAAATCTCTCACTAAATGGAGTTAAACAATAATTTGCTATTATGCCACCACTAACATACATTTAACCTTGAAGAAGTTTAGTAGAGCTCCAGGATGGTGTGCTTGTGCCCTTGTTCCATCTACTGTCATCAGTTTTTCTGGTTCTGCAAAGAATTATTGATGGTGCAAATGAATTAATGCAGATTTGAGGGGAAAACCCAAAGCATTGTGAAATGAATGAATCATGTGAAATCATGTGAAACATGTGAAATGTGAACATGTGAAATGAAACATGTGAAATGAATGAATCTTACCAACTTCTATGGTTAGGTGTTTTCCTATTGTAGATCATCCCCTTGCCAATGTTCTTTGAATGTATACTGATTTTTGTACTTGGCTTCTCTTGTTGACAGATTAATATAATAGTATATTCTCTTGTTTTAATATTAATAAACAGACTTTTAATGGTGGTTTTATGTGTGGCAAAGTGTTCGCTTAACCATTTCCAGACCTCTTTCCTCATGGAAGTCCAGTTTTATTTGCAGCTCCATCAAATACCTGGTTTGGCTTTTGACACTTTTTACTGCTTGCCTGTTTGTTTGCATTTATTCTAATATTCAACTGGTTTTGCTGGCAGAAAGAAGCCCACTGCTGATATAAATTACTTAAAACAATTTGCAGGTGCCAATATTTGCACAGTACTG
>JBBJLR010000087.1:24068745-24096922 GCA_037577145.1 Brachypetersius gabonensis
TGTTTTATCCTACTTTTGTATATTTGTTGATATTTGTCTGTTTGTATCATCTTCTTCTACTATATGCATTGTAAAGCATCCTTGAGCTCTGGAAAGGCGCTATATAAATAAAAATTATTATTATTAATATCACGATAATTTAACAGTACAATAAGGGTTGCTTTATTTTAAGTTACTGCTAAGAGTTAACTGGGTTACAAATACAAATATGAAAATGAACATATTACAAATTATAACATTTGACGTCATCTGAGATAACGGTACACTATGTAGACAAAAGTATTGGTACACACCTCTTCATTATTGAATACAGGTGGCCCCTTATTTCCAATGAAGAGTAATTGTTATGGTTCACCATATCATTTTGGATGATGCCATGCTTCCAACTTTGTTTGGGTAAGTCTCTTTTCCAGCATGACTGTGCTCTAGTGCACAAAGCAAGCTCCATAAAGACATGGCTGGATAAGTTCAGTGTGGAAGGACTTGACTGTGCCGCACAGAGCCCTGACCTCAAACCCATGCAACACCTTTGGGATGAACTAAAACGGAGATTGCCAGGCCTTCTCTTCATCGGTGCCTGACCATAAATGCTCTACATAATGAATGGACTCAAATTCACACAGAAACACCAAAATCTTGTGGGAAGCCTTCCAAAAGGAGTAAGCCATATTAAAGTCTATGTATTTGGGGTGGTGGTGGGTTAGTGGGTAGGATACTTACCTCTAGACTAATAGGTCATGGGTTCAAAACCTACCTTCAGCATACTGGCAATGAGTTCCTAAGCAAGTTGCTCCAGGGAGACTGTCCGTTGTAGTTAGGGAATGGAAGTTGCTTTGAATAAAAGTGTCTGCTAAATGCCATAAACATAAAGATATTTGAATGCAATGTGTAATCGTCACGTGACCCAATACTGTTTATCTAGGCAAGAAGCATTTATTTGTTGAAAAACTAAATCAACACAAGGTCATTTTATGTACATCATGGTTTCCAACCCTCTCCTCAAGGAAGCCCAGTATTTACAGTTACTTTCACAATAATACAAATAAGGCATTATGACCTCAAGTGTATTATAAAATGGACTGACATTTAAGTTTATTCATGACCCATGAAGAAAAATAGTTCTCATGTAATGTTCCTGCTTATAAATGCAACTAAGTGAAGTATTGTAAAAACAAATAGGGGTCTAACAATGAAAACATCAAGTCTGCCTGTCAAGTCAAACCATGGGCTTTAAAGCTAATAGCTTGAAAGAAGCTGTTTTCATTTTTGTGACACATTTGAACACAGATAGCTGATTAAAACATTAACTGAAATTGAGACACTAATGTCAAGTTATCAATAATAGAGGAACAATCGAGCAATGATCCCCAGTTTTATTGTACAAATAGCAGATTCTAAAATCAGAATGAATATATATTGATATTGTTAATGAATAGCTATCATGATTCCAGAATTATTTATAGGCAGCTGGTAGCATAGACATAATTTTATTTAGCACTAAAATCTGCCCATCAATGCAAAATCTGTTAATCAAACAGCAGTGTGCTGTAGAGAAAAAAGTGGGTTTTTTTGCAAAGTAAGGGTTCCCTCCAACTACTACACTGAAACTGACTGATAATGAAGTAATGATTCAGCTTAGTCAAATACCTAATACATTTCCTCTCAGTCAAATCAGCATTATGATTATGAAAATTGGTTAAAGTTGTTAATTGTTGTTATGAACATAACGTGTTTTTGATGTTCTACAGGTGGCAATTGTGCAAACCAGGTAATTCTTTTTTATTAATTCGCTTGTCACACCCACCATATAGGGGCACTTTTATGACTATAGCCTGTAGGTTCACAATTACTGACTATGGCCAATTTGTTTGGTGCAAAGTTTATCAGGCACACTCTGCCCTGTCTATAAGTTGGCATAGCACCGCTAGGCAAAACAACATCAGGCAATACCAGCACAGCACATTCTCACATGCCACCTCTGCACTGCTCTCACTACTGTGCTGAGAATGGTCCACCACTAAATTAATATTTGGTCATCCTATTCCATTGCTGAGTGGTGCAGAGAGAGGCCGGCAAGTTCTGTAGCAACAGATGAGCTACATTTCGTAGGTGCAAGCCTACAAAGTGTATCTTCATGGTGGGCACTTCAGATAAAAGCCCGGAGAGCATAGTGACAAGGCTGGTGTATATCACAAACTAGTATCTCAGTGTTCACTTACCTTTCGGCTTCTTTGGGCTTTTAACCACTGGAGATAACCCTTACCTCATTTCATCGGAATATCTAAAAATATCTCCTTGTTTCTTTATCTCTTTATGCTTTATATGCTGGTTTGTTTGGTAATTAATTTTTAAACACTTGCCTCAGATGTTTTTAGTTAAACATCTGCACATGCATCTCTATCCCAATTGCCAGGTGATGCATAAATGTAAATAAAATATGATGTGCTTGATTTCATACACATGCATATATTCATGCTACACCTGCAGAGTCTTGCAACATTAGATTGCATAACATACAGTGAGAGGCATAGTCACAGTATTGGGGGGGTGGTAATCGAATACAGCTGGAAAAGATGGGTAAAATGAAGCCGTTTGATGAATCTGATTTAATTGTTTTTTAAGAAGCAAATTGGGTGTTTTAATAAACCAGTTTTTCATTTGTAAAATCAAAGATATTTTTCTAACGGAAAGAAAGTAATTTCTTCCCCATCTATGAAAAACAGGTTTGGGAAGCAAAGGAACTTACTTCAGGTGAAAGGCATAAACCATACTTCAAAAGATGGAGGAAGGTGTTATATATATTCCATTCTGTCGTTTTGTGTATCCTTTGAAAATGTTTGGTAGCATATTTTCCCATTTTTACTGTGTGGAACTGTGCAGTCAAAAACCCCACAGTTGAATATTTGCTTCCACACCATTACTGTAAATGTAATCTTGTTGTTACTAGATTTTGCCAAAATATATATACATTAAATGCCAAAATTGGCAGGGGTCACGTCAAAGAGGAAAAAAACATGAAATTGTGATGTCTAAAAAAATTAATTATGTGTTAAAATGCCTACTATCATAGCGTAAACCCTAAATATGCCCCAAATATGCTCCCAGAACAATTTAATTTCATTTTAAACTTAGCTTAATACATTATCCTTAAAAAAAATTAAAGCTAAACACATATACACTGCTGTCTTCCGCAGTGCTAGAATGCCAGGGGCAACTGCTAGTGGCATTGCTGAGGTACCCTTGAGCAAGGTACCATCCCTGCACACTGCTCTCCAGTGGTAGCTCGTTGGTGGTAGCATCCTGCTTCACTGAATGAATGGGTTAAATGCAAAGAAAGAAGTTTGCGCTGTGGTGTGTGTGACTATAAGGGGCCACTTACTTTTACTTTTACTTAAAATACAGATGTTACCCCATATATGCAGTAATTCATGCAAGCGTATTTTCTTTGGTATGCGCTGTTGTTTTATTTGGTATAAATAGGTTAAATACAGTAATAATTTTATTTCATTCACAGTAATAAAAATTCAGGGCTTAAAGAAGAACAAAATGGAAAACACGAGAACACTTAGCAAAACACTCGAGATAGCTGCACACGAGAAACTGTTTTAATGCGGGAATGCTGAACTGCATCTGCCAGAGTAGGGTAGCAACCAGTCAGCAGCAAGAAGAAATGAATAATGCTCTCGGATTGGCTACTTACAAACCTCCTACCCCTGAGTACAGGGGTATTTCACCATCACAAGATTTATACTGTTAAGTTTTATATGGAAATTTAGCTGAATTTATGTTAATATTTTAAGTTACAAAATTTGTAAATTATATTTTTCTCTAAAATGCATGAAAAAAAGCAAAAAAAAGAAAGAAGTGGAGAATATGCGGGGGTTCTGCGAAGAATTATTATTTAGGTTCTAAGAAAAAAATCTGTGAATGACTGAAGTCGCAGCTTTTTTACTAGCAAGCAGTAGCTGTGCCCTGGAGTCGAAACACTGATTCTGTAGTCTAGAGGTGGTTGGGTATGGAGAATCTACTTGATGCATTTCACCTTGTTCTATGTCTGATGGAGTAAATGACTATATTGCAAACATGAGTGTCAGTTTGTGTCAGTTTGTATCGTCAAATTGTATTTTCAAGTTGCCGGTATGAGAGTTGCTTTGCCATTTTGCTGTTGCTCTCTCCAATGTCTTTCTCCTTCTGACAGAAAAGGCGGCATCAGAAACTGCATAGCACTATACTAAATCATGTATAAAAATATTACACATCCATTAGAAATGCATTCAGTAATCTAGAAAGTATAGATGTGTGTTTTATTCCTCCTCCTATAAACTTTACTGTTGGCACCATGCATTCCAGTAGGTAGTGTTCTTCAGGCATCTGCCAAACCCAGATTTGTCCATGAGACTGCCAGATAGGGAAGTGTGATTCATCGTTCCAGTGAACACTTTTCAACTGTTCACACAGTTCTGTGCACTACGCACTTCGGCACTTGCCGGCCCTACTCTGTGGGTCTGGCAATCTTATATTATACCCTTTCTGAAATAAAGATTTGTAGTTCAGATTGCGTAGAACATTTATATTATGTGAAGGTTCTTTAAAACACTTCTCAGCTCATTGCAATAAGGTTTATTTAAACAACCATTCATTGAGATTTTTTTGAGGTAGTAGTTTTTCAATGACTTTGTTCCTAAAGCCCCTTTTTGGCACATTTATTTAACAAGTTATGTGATGAATACATATGTCAGAGCCTTCTGATAGAGATTTGAAAAATATGTGCTGTATTTGCAAAGCATTGTTTTAGGTGGATAAATATTCTGTACACTCCTACTAGTGTGTTTTAAAGGGGACATATAATGCCAGTTATAATAGGTTTATGTGCTTTACAAAACATGTTCATGAAGTTCTTTGCACAAAATCCCTCTATATAAAGAGATATAACCCGTTTTAATCTTCACAGTTTTGGTCCCTTTCAAAAGAAGCCGTTTCAGTGCACCCTTTCATGCAAATGAGCTGTTGCTGGCCACGCCCCACCCATCCCATGCTCCACCCACCCCTTGCGCTGCTCGTTTGACACATGTGAAACAAAACGATACAAACAAGTTAGTTCACACTTAACATGCGATAGAAACGCAAAAGTCATTATTTGAAAGTACTTACATCTTTTGATCTGCTGTCATGGACAGTAGATACAGACCCTCCATGTCTCTGAAGATGGCTCCTTATTTGAATTTTCTGTGCCACTTTAAATATTTAAGGTTGAAACTTTTTAAGGTGGAACAAAACCGATTGTTGCTGGGACATGACCATCGAAAATGAAATGAAAGCCACGCAGTTCTTCGTTTTTCTTTGTCCGGGTGAAAGTGTAGGAATTTGTGCTGTTCTTTGCCGCAACAACTGTAGCCACAGCGCTCGCCTTTCCGTGCTCGTAAAACTAGCAGACAGTGTGGCGGATATTCAACTAATCTGGTGTTGGGGCGCAGCAGAGCGTACCATACCTTATACGTTCACGGGAACTAAACACGCATTTACGCCGCAATTGGTGTATTTTC
Organism: Brachypetersius gabonensis; assembly: GCA_037577145.1. Taxonomy (NCBI): domain Eukaryota; kingdom Metazoa; phylum Chordata; class Actinopteri; order Characiformes; family Alestidae; genus Brachypetersius; species Brachypetersius gabonensis. Next base: position 24,074,289 of record JBBJLR010000087.1, read on the forward strand.
ACACCAATTTCTTTGCCTTAACCAATAGCGGAGGTTATTTTATTGTGTTTTGAGCGAGTATTGACCAGCTGGGCGGAGCGAGCTTTTACCACTGAAAACTGTGAAGAATAAAACTGGTGAAATCTCTTTAGGTGTGAGTGATTTTGTGCAAAGAACTTCATGAACTTGAAGTTTTAGATAGCACATAGATCTATTATAACTAAAGTGAGTTTTGCATAAGATGTCCCCTTCACATAAGTCGTTATTGAAAAACTATCCTTTCATTAATGTATAACCCCTCTCTTACATTCTTAGAATCCTCAATATTAATGTAATAACATTCATCAAGAGCAGTGTACATCAGTCCTCAAGTAGTCCACATCTGTTTCTTAAACCTGTAAAGCTAAACTTAAATCAATGTCCACTATTCAACCAAGTTACTGCACGCTAGGTATACCTAAACAACACCTTTCAAAGAAAAGTCAGAATCTAAGACAAAAGTAAGATAGGGATCGGGATAAGAGGGTTTTAATGGAGAAATAAGCAATTAGAAATGGAGAATAGTTAGTCACCAATGTGCTCCTTGAAGTGGTGGGTCTTCAGGCGATGCATGAAGACAGCAAGGGACTCTGTCTCCCTCTTCCAATCAGATCCACCGCTGGGTTAGTCCACCGCTGGGGGGCCAAGACTGAGGAGTGTCTTGATGCATGGAGAAGCGGAACAGCAGAGGTTCAAGACGAGCCGTGCTTGAAGCCCTGAGAGGACGAGAAGTGACATGTTGTTTGATCAGTGCTGATATGTATGGGGGTGCAAGTCCATTCTTGATCTTGAAAGCAAGTGTTAAGGAGTTGAAATTAATGTGAGCAGACACAGGGAGCTTGTGAAGGTTCCTTAGTAAGAGTGTGGTGCATGTGAATTTTGGAACACTGAAGAATAACCTCGCAGCTGTGTTCTGAATTAGTTGAAGTGGTTTTGTTACTTTCAGTGGAAGTCCAGTCAGTAGAAAGTTGCAGTAGTCCAGTTTGGAGATGACCGGAGACTGGACAAATATCTGCATAGCTTTCATGGTGAGAAAGGGTTGGATCGTTCTGATGTTGTTAAGATAGTATCTGCGTGTTCTGGAGAGCTGGTCAACCTGCAGTGAGTGGTGAGCAGAATCTGATTGACTATGTCTAAGAAAATTTTGCTGAACTTACATTAATATTTATGTTACAAAATAAGTAAATTACAGTGTTTCTTAATAATGTAGCACTAATATTCATAGAAAATACTATGTATATATTGCCACTATAAAAGCAAAACAAAAAAGCGGAGGCTAAGTGTGTTTTACGCAAATTTACAGGGGTTTCTGCAAACAATTATAAGTTCATTTCTAAGACAGATCTGTAAACAACTGAGGCCACAAACTCTGAACTGTGACTCTGTGTGGGGTACACTTTATTGTTTCAAAAATAACTCAACGAACATTTTATATTAGATTTGATATTTAAAATAATATTTAGTATAGGAACCAAGAGCACATGTGTATAGTGCAAATCCACAGTGTTGTCATGTGGTTAAAATGCCTAAAATGCTTATTTTTATAGTGTAAACACTATATGGGCCCCAAAATATGCTCCCAAAACACTTTCGTTTCATTTTAAACTCATTATTCGTAATGTACCTTTTACACTGAACTCCTGTATAGACTGTACTGTAATTCATGCATGGGCATTTTCTTTGGTATGCGCTGTCTTTTTCTTTGATGTAAGCAGGGTAAATTCAGTAATGAATGTAATTTACAGTAATAAAAATACAGGCTTTTAAGAAGAACAAAATGAAAACCACTCTAGGTGCATCATGGGGAAAATTCTGGACTGCAGCGGCACAGGGCAGCAGCCACTAAGCAGAAAGGAGAAATAAATAATGTTCTTGGATTGGCTACTTTCAAACCTCCCGCCCCTGAGTACATCTAACTGTGATGTCCGGGCCTCGTGAGCCATGCCCCTTCATTGGAGGTTGATTCCGTTCAGCGGTCTGATTGCCAGGCAAATTCATGTGGTCTTTTTGTCATGTGTCAGTTCTTGAAGTGTGATGAATTTCATATTAAAAAACAAGAATTAAAAAGTAATATGCCATAATTATTCTGCTGGATATAGTCTAATGGTATACATAAAGATCTAAGCTTTGCTCCTAAGCTAAGCTTTGCTCCTATGTAAGTTAGACCGGCTTTGGGGGTTCCCTAAAGTTTTAACTTAAAGTTATAATAGTAAGATAGTAAGAAGTAAGACGTCAGATAACATCTTACTTCCATTATTTTTAATTTAGCAGCTGCTGGTCCTGCCAACTTCTGTTCTAATGCCATGCATCATAGAGAGTTGGGTACCAAACTATTAAACCCATCAATTACACAAAGCCATCTGCAATTATATAATTGCTTAAATGGGGCCTGTCTGCGTTTTTCTATTACTGTAGTTAATGTCTAGCTAAATGCCTCTCCAACAGAGGCCCTTGACAAGTATGAATCTGATTAATAATTTATTTTAAATCTGCCTTTTGGCTTTACATACATAGACAGGTGACAATTGAAAGGTAGAACCAACATAAATTGGTCTTCGTAAGATGGTGGGCCAGCATGAGCAACCAGAACAGCTTCATTGTGCCTTTGCATGAAAGAGATACTCAATCAATGATCATCTCTGTTGAGATGTGATTCACATCACTTTCCTGCTCAGCACACCATTCAGTGACCCTTGTGCCCCGTGGATAGTGACATTTCCATCCTCCTGCAATCTGTGCCATAATAATAACCCCCTTCCAAAGCCGCTGAGATATTTTCTTTCTAAAATCTTAGATCTTTTCTTTGATCCAATACCAGGTTCAACTGCCACAGAGCATGGAGGGATGATATGCATAAACATGTAAAGTGGTCCCTTATTGTCACGTATTAACACACCACACACACTACTTTCTCTGTACTTAACCCATTCACCAAGTGAAGCAGTGGACTGCTACCAGTGAAGGGTGCTCGGGGAGCAGTGGTGTCACTATCAGTCCAGGGATTTCAATCCCACAACGTTCTAGTTGCAGGGGTAACTCCCTAACCACTAGAACACCAGCTGCCCCTTGTTGGTACCATACTATCTAATTATCCAATTTAATTATCTAACCTAATTACCTAACAACATTTCAGTAAAAAATAAGGATCAAAATCCTTTATAGGTACAGATCAGTGCGAAATAAGGCATTCAGGAAATCAAGCCTGTTAATCAATTATACTTGATTTCTTCATCTTTTTGTTTTTAAGTTAAAGGGGCATTTGGCAGACACCCTTATCCAGAGTGACTTACAATCATTAATTACAGGTACAGTCCCCTGGAGCAACTGTGTCTTGTTCAGTGACACAATAGAAGAAGGTGGGCCTTTGAACCTGCAACATTGCGGGTAACAAGTTCACAAGTGTTTTACCCACTAGGCCACTCTCACATCATAGTTGGGGTTGTCATAATAATCAGTAGAATAGTCTTTGTTAATAACCAATGTGATAGACATAAACCTGGTTTATGTTTACTCAGGCCAGATTATGTTTAGGGCTTGACATAACTAGGATCAGTTCTTGGGTAAGGTCAGGTCGAGCTTAGTTATGGTCATGTTAATCATTAAAGAGATTTAACTAGTTTATTGAGTCTTTATTGAAATAAAGTTGTTTGTTGGTTTTTATTACTGAACGAAAGATGTGAGATGAAAAGGACCATATGGAAGACAGCACCTGGTGTGTGTGTGTTCATATTCTCTTTCAGATTAGAGAAGAGAGATCAAAGCAAGACACCTCAGTGCCCTCTTATAACTCCCACTAATTATGAGCTCTCTCTGTGTGTCCTCAATGAGCTGAATGTTAATTCTGTTAAATGTGTTAGAATCTGAATGTCCTGTTTCACTGATTTGTCTTAAAATTCACGGTGCTCACTTTTCATTTAAGAAGGTTCGATAATTTCTCCTGCCATTTTAATGCTTTTATGTTTGGTTGCTCCTGATCAAATGATGTTATATTTATTTTGTAATCAAAGATAAATATGCGTAATTTAAAATGAAAATCTAAGAATATATTTGAGTAAGTCAGAGAATATCTGCATTTAACTCCTTGTTCTAGTCCTTGCACAACGATGAATCGGTGCAGTTGTGAGTAGATTAATCTTTACAATAATATAAATTTGGTCTGGATACAAAATTTAAAAATGAATAAAATGCTTGACACATTTTCAAGAGAAATAAAGTAAAAAAAAAAAATCCTGGTCTTATAAGATAAAAATAAAAATGTAAGTAAAAAGTGAGCAAAAATATTATATGTGTAATAAAAAAGTACAAGTGAAGTATAAATCTTCTGCAATAAGTAAAAGTGTCAAAGTTCAATTATTTTTGTGTTTTTTATTTACATAGTCTAGAAGCTGAACAAACAAAAAAAATGCATGGAATTTCCTAATATGAATATTTTTACCTGAATATTATATATCAACACTATTTTGTCTCTTAGATTTATTTTTTGGGAGGGTTACCTGTGCTGATGTAATATTTTTTTATTCATATGAACATTATTTAAACATTTTATTCAAGTTAATGTATTGCTGTTTCTCAATGTGTGCAATAAGACAGTGTGCATACGCACTTCTAAGATCTTAGCAAATTGAATGGAGTAGACAAGGATATTGTTTGGAACACTAACTATAGATCATGATTAGATTTTTTCAGTAACCACTTCCCATAATTGTTTTTGTGAACTGATGTGACTTCTGCAGACGGATTACTTTGGATAACAGGGGCCTAGAAAACACTTAGTCAATCAATATTTGTAAACTGCTTTGTACTGTTCACCTCTCCAATGTAGTTTTGTCTCCATTGCAGTGGATGTTCTGATGACTGTATTCTGAAACTATAAATAATGCTTTTGGAGCTTAGCTTAAATTAATATGGTCATAAAACTCATGATCGATAGATAGATAAACTAACTAGGCGATTTGAAAGGTCACTGTCATAGTTAGGGTGTCCTGCTGCACCATTCTTTGGTTTTACAATTTCATTTTTATCCAATTTGTTGGACACATTCAAATTTCATGGATGCATAAAATACGTAATAGGAACTGTGAACTTTTTTCTTTCTTTCTTTCTCCTTCTATTAGAGTCCATCATGAATCCTATGTCTCACCTCTATTACAAAAAGTCCAGTTACTCTCCGTACCGGGATCGGATCCCTCTGCACATTGTCCGGGCGGAAGTGGAGCTCTCTCAGGAGGAGCGGGCGTTCCTGTTGGCTGTGGAGAAGGGAGACTATGCGGGGGTCAAGCATGCACTGCAGGAGGCAGAGGTCTACTACAACATAGATGTGAACTGTGTGGATCCGCTGGGCCGTAGTGCCCTGCTGATTGCCATAGAGAATGAAAACCTGGAGGTGATGGAGCTGCTGCTAAACCATGGGGTGAACACTGGAGACGCTCTGCTCTATGCTATTCGCAAGGAAGTGGTCGGAGCAGTGGAGTTACTGTTATCTCACAGAAGACCAAGTGGAGAAAAACAAGTGAGTACATATGTGAATGTGTAAAAAGTAAGGAGAGAGAGAGAGAAATATAGAAAGAGAGGTGTGTTGTTACATTTTGTCCATTCATCCTTACATAAAGTGACAAATCTCAAACTGATTGGATTGAACTGGATTATGTTATCTCTCCCTCTGTGTCCAGATTAACTAAAAACTGTTGCATTTTCTCTGCAATATTCCTTGCTTTTCTGATTTGAAAAGTATATGTGTTATTAGACCAGTGACATTCTGTTTTTAAAGGATTATCATAGATTTAGACCCTCATCCTCAATTTAATGAATATGGGGCATCTTGAGGCAAACAGGATCTGCATGAACCAGTACCATAGCTATATTTTCCATATTTTTAATTGCGTTTTGCAGATGTAAACCTGACCATCAGACAATTTGAAGTGGCATTGGTATCAATACTATAAAACCATTTCTTCCTCAAAGCCTTCAACAATGTATAGTCCATAGGAGGTTATTCAGGTTAAGATAGAAGGGGATTCTATGTTTTAGAGAAGTGGTATGTTTTGTTCTGAGGTGACAAAACATGCTTAAAGGCTAGAAAAGTCCGGTTCACTACTAGGATGTGGTAGCTTTCTAGTATATATCTAGCAGCATACAAAAGAACTGACTATTGAGAGGATTCATTTCATTTAGATCAGGTCATTATGTCAGCTACCGCAATATTTTTATCAGTCTACAAATGATCTTAAGGTCTGCTTTTTGTTCAGGAATGAATAAGTGTACAGGCAGATCAATTCAGTTAATAAATGAGCTGTATTGGAGTTTGAAGGGCTTTCAAGGCACTTTGAAGAACCTGCTTGAAGAATGTACATAGACTGAAGACAATGGCCATCATTATTATGCTCAGTATCTTTTCGGAACCTTTTCTGAATTAAATGGTTGTAAGTCGGTTCTTTGCTCATTCTGGTCATGTTCCGGTATGCGGCTGTTAGAGAGCGCACTTTGTTAAAGTTGTGCATTTAGGTTTTATTTCGTGCTTTTATTTTGAAGTTTTATTGGGTGTTTAATTGTAAAGGAATCACAGCTGTGTTTAGTTTGAGTTAGGTGCCTGTGTTTTTAATTGTTTGTGGTTGGGATTTACATTCTAGATATTTATGGTGTGGGTCAACCATCATCCTGGCATTAGTTACTTGTTTCTCTACTCTCCTTTTGTTAAAGAAAAGCTTAAGTCCCGTACCGGGCCATTGTGCCAAGTTTGGTTTGGTTTCGGTGTTCACAATAAAGTATTCGAAATGGAAGTCTGTGAATGTGCCTGCTTTCTGTTCCTGGAGAAGGAGTAGGAACATGACAATTATCCTGTATCAAGCTACTGAAGAATAATGAAAAATTAATAACTGCATAGTTACCATATTGTTTATATTGTTTTATAGTAACTATAGATTCATTACATGGAGTAACATTTTATACCCAGAAACATTCTCGATAAAAGTAGAAGCAGACAGAGTTGGGCCCAGCATTATGAGATTGAGGGCTCTTGAGGGAAAAATGTTCTATTGTTGGAATACTGTGCCCCTTCGTTTTACATTCATGCTGCAAGGGAACCTCTCATACTACAGGAATTGTCACTGATATCCAAGCTGGGTACATTTTTGTTGATGTGTTAAGGCTTTTTTCATCGTATGTTTTTCATGAGTACCTTGCAATGTTTGACCATCACACCCACTTGTAAAAAAAGCCAAAAAATGGAAGAAATAAATGGAAATTTAATACATCTGATCCAGGTAGCATCACAGCTGTAGTAAACTTGGTATTTGTTATAAGAGTTTAACACTTGCTACAGTCTGATTTTTGCAGAGTCGCATTACACCTAATAACGGTCAAGCATAATTTACCATTAATGTGTCATGTTGCCTAGATACTTGTTTACAGCTAAATATATATTTAATGATTGAGGTTAAGTGGAATATATTAGTTTTAATGCTTAGCTGGTAGCCTGTAAACATAATTTCACCTGTATCACTGTCCATTTATTGAGTGATCCCTTTTGTAATAGATCTTACAAACCAAGCTAGGATAAAGTGTATACATGCATGTATTTGGAGCTTTATACAAAACTAAACATAGTGGAAATGTTTATTTGCTCTCTTCCCAAGGCTTACATTTTATGGGCACTGTTAATACACACTGAAAAAATGCATGCACTGACATGAAATAATACATTCAAATGCATGTACTTCTTCATGAAATATAAAACAGATAAAAAATAATCAGCAAACTACATGCTACCACTTTTAGCTGTTAACCCCAGTGCTTATCGACAGACTGGGAATGGCCATTGGTTTTGAAAGATTTTCACGGAAAAGGGATCATAACAGTGGATAAAAAAGGGGGTTTATAAATGCTCTACCAGTTATGCAGTCTTGTAAAACAGATTTAGTCAGTAAAAATGGTGTGAGGCCTAAACTGGAACATTCATGTAAGCTCCCACAGCCTTATATACTTTTCATTACTATCACTATAGCAACCATTGCAGCCACTTGGGAGTTCTGAGGGGAGGACGGTTGTACTAATGGACTGCTAATAAATCTCAAAATAAAACGTGTTTGCAAACCTTGCTTGCCTACCTGTTAACTGTTCATAGCCCCACAGTACAAATCATGTTTGCAGACAGTCACCTCAGATGAGCATTTAGTTTTGTTGTGCCCTAACAAAATGTAACCGTGTGTGCTTTTCTTATTATTTAAGAAGCAGAGAAAAGTGTCACTGTGACACCAGCAATGTGTGTTTTTCTGCATTTAAATGTGAAGTCACAGTCCCCATTTTGCTCTCATGTCAATATTAGAAAGATAAATGGATAGACAGACGGACCAATAGATAGATAGATAGATAGATAAATAGATAGAAGTTGCTAGAGGCCATAGATTAAAGATCCCATGACATGCTGCTTCTGTATGCTTTTATATAGGTCTTAGTGGTCCCCTAATTACAAAATGACAGCCACTTCGAGCCAGTCCTACAATGAGATTTCCCTAGGACGTGCCATGTCTGTGTCTGTGGCTTTAAATGTTAATGAGGAGGAGAGAGATAGTGCAAGGTGGAGTGTGGGGGAGGAGTTTGGTGCAGACATAAAAAACTTTAGGAAGTTGTTTCGGCGCAATTCCAGTGGAAGTAAAATTAACCCACTCGTTCTTCAGAGAAAAATATATTTGTGCTCATTTGTACATTGTACAAGCACCAAGCAACTGCCATGCTTCGCTCATTTGCAAGCCATGATGTCTCTAGAGGAAAAAGTGGTCTCTCACACGATCACATTGACATTGGTGGATTCAGATTGGGACTCCTGGGGAAGCTGTTTGGTGGATACGCACAATATTCTTGATTGTCTTTGGCCCGACCGAGGTGGAGCTCCTGTAAAGGCTTGCCATTCGGTGAGCTTAAGATGTGAGGTGGGTCATAACACCCCTATCTCCAGTCTTCTGAACGGGTGCCCAGGAAATCTCAGATTCACTGGGGTTAATCCACTAATGTGAAGACACTCCCATGTCAGTCCGGCAAACCTCTCCCATGGCTGTGAGTTTACATGTCCACAAACAGCAGAAGGAGGCTGCTCCCATGCTGGTGGCTTTGATGAGCCTGGAGTCAGCACTAGACTCTGGCTCCCCTGCCGACACATAGCAATCCAGCTCCCGAGCCTTAGATCCCCAGGCAGCCTCCCATGCCTGCACCCAGGAAGCGGGCTTCCACCCTCGACCAGAACATGCCAAAGAAGGCACAATGCCAGCACCGAGGACATGGGCTCCCATGCCCACATCCCAACCCGGCGCCGAGGGATGTCTTCCCTTGTGCGCCTCTGCTCCCATGACTCGTCCCAAGGCAGGCTCCCATGCCTGCACCCAGGAAGCAGGCTCCCATGTCTGTCCAGAGTGCATCAACATGGCACCCATGCCAGCCCCTAGGACATTAACCCCTGTACCCACATTAAGCATCTATCTATCTATCTATCTGTCCGTCTGTCCATCCGTCCGTCCGTCTGTCTGTCCGTCCATCCGTCCGTCCATCTATATATCTAGTCATGAAGTGGTAGAACATGGAAGACTTCTCTACAGAGCTCCAAACTGTCAGTGGAAGCAACAACAGCACAAGACCTGTGTGTGTTCAGAGCTTCTTGGTTCATGTACAAGGTTTTCAGATACGGTCATATATCTTAGCTTCCATCTTTTCATCTTTTTAAAATTTTAGAGAACTGAATGGGAAAGCAGCAAAAATATATTCACTCTTAATCCCATAACAACACTTTCCACACATCAACTGAGGGTGCTGAGATTCATTCTGAAGTTGCAATGCATGCTTTTTGCACCTCTGTAGACTTGGGCATGACTCTAGTGTTCACTCTTTAGCTCTTCTGAAGGGGCTGCTTCTGTCACTCGAGTACACAAATATCTCTCGCATAATTCTACAATGGTTACATTTTAAAAAATATTACGTGTTTCAAACACACTCCTATTCTTTATCTTCCCTCTTCTTCAGGTTCCCTCACTAATGATGGATGCCCAGTTTTCAGAGTTTACACCTGATATCACCCCAATCATGCTTGCTGCCCACACTAACAACTATGAGATCATTAAGCTGTTGGTCCAGCACAAAGTCACCATTCCCAGACCACACCAGATTCGCTGTGACTGTGTGGAGTGTGTGTCCAGCTCCGAGGTGGACAGCCTACGACACTCGCGCTCCCGCCTCAACATCTACAAAGCCCTCGCAAGTCCCTCGCTTATTGCCCTTTCAAGTGAGGACCCGATCCTCACAGCTTTCAGACTTGGCTGGGAACTGAAGGAGCTCAGCAAAGTGGAGAATGAGTTCCGCCAAGAGTACGAGGAGCTTTCGCAGCAGTGTAAGCGCTTCGCCAAAGACCTACTGGACCAGGCGCGAAGCTCCCGTGAACTGGAGACCATCCTCAACCACCGTGACGACCAGAGTGAGGAACTGGACCCGCAAGAGTGCCGAGATCTGGCCAAGCTAAAACTGGCAATCAAATACCACCAGAAAGAGGTGAGGAGGTTGAGGACAAGAAGTTCATACAGATAATACTACCTCTTTATGTACTGTATTTTAGAGCACAAGCAGATTTTTTCATTTCTGTTACACAATATCCAATCAATTAACGTATAAAATCATAACATGTAATGAAAAGTAATGTAAATTAAAAATTTATCTACAAATGTACACTTGGTTCTATAAGAAGACAAGAGTTCCTTAAAATTCTAATTAAAATAACCAGATAAAAACCTGAAGCAATGGAAGAGTAATGGCTTTACCCAGGTTTTAAGTAAAAAACATCGATTTGAAAGAAAATGACTAACATTGTGACATTATATTGCTTTTCTTTTCATGTTTATATAATCTTAATTTTCAAATTTTTTCAGTTTAAAAAAATGCCACTGATAATATATCATATTTTTACAAACTGTTTTCAATATCAAAGGAACTAACTTACATCATAGCAAACTTTTCCACTAAAAACAAACAAAAAGCAAAAATACATAAAAAATAAATCGACAAGTGGAATGTGGAAAGTCAGCAGAGGGAGCTTCTCCATCTTTAACCACAAATTAACCACTCAAAACCAAGAGTTAAGACTACAGCTGGTACCACCTCTCACTCTGTCTTTCCTCTAGAATTTGCATAATAGTATGTGTGCGCATATAAATAAAGGTTCCGGCTCCTCGTCTTGGACATGAAAAACTCAAAACTGATACAGAACTTTCACAAGATATGGAGGTTCTTTAAGCTTAAAAAAAGGTTATTCTCTCTCACACACTGTCAGGATCAAAATGGGTTCTATTATGGCATTGCTACCTCCTGGAACCTTTATTTGTAATATATTTTTATACAAAACCAAAACTATTCTTGCAAGTAAAGCTGATCAAAAAACTGGTGGAACAATAGTCCAAATCCATTCCTTTTAAATTACGATGTCTTTAATAAATCAAGTCCCTTGGTGTTGGAAGTTTGAACAAACTATGACTGGAGCAAATAATGTGTGCACCTATAGAATATGTGGTGTAGAATTATGTGCTTTTTACTGGTAAAGCAGCAGTTTTACTTGCACTTTCTTTGGAGGGGGGTCCTCCCTCTTCTCTCATCTCTCCAGTGTTAACTAACATAACATGCTATGTTAACACCAACATAACTGTAATATGCTGCATTTACACCGAGCTGTGGAGTCTTAACTAGCGGCTGAGGTTGGACACAACTATAATTTGAAGAAAGTGGAGAAAAAAATGTATGATAGTCTACAATAACCAGTGAAAGATTTTTCAAGTTAATGAACCTGACATTTGGAGCTTATCGTAGAAGATAAAAAAAAATGTGATATTTCTATACATTTTCATTACAGTTGGTGAGGCACATATAGTTGAAACATAGAGAGTTTAAGCTTATAAACAACACTCACAGATTCTCACAAATGCATGGTAGCATATGACAACCTGTGTAGTAATGCATCCCCATAGTGAAAACAGAGCCAGTGTTATTATGTGTATTTACTGTGTTGGGATTAGAAAGGGCAATGGAATGTTGGTTAAAGATTGATGTCAAGGAACCAATGAATGATCTAGCATTCAATATAGTGAGTAACTCAGTATTTTTATGCCTTACATAACTGACACTGACTCAGTTATGTATTGCAGATACAATGAGAAGAAAGGTTGGAAATGACAGTAGTGGGTTAGACTGACTGTAGGGCTAGCTGATGCTTCACCAGTCCAGTACCTCCAAGTTCAGTACCTAGTTCTAACAGTAATATTTGGCAAGAATACAGATAAAGATATAATGGTACAAAACAATTAAATGTATGTGCTCATACAAAGTCAAATACTATGAGGATAATCATGAGCCTACACAGTGTCACATAAGCTTACTTGTAGTGATAAAGTGATTAAATCCATAGGTCAAAAATACAGAAAAGATTATACAGTGATATGCACTTGTTTTCCCAGCAAGCTAAAGGGCACCACTGACAAGAAGAAAAATGCTTAATATCTAGTGATGTTTTGTCATATCCTTATTTCTCCATTCTGATGCTCTGCTTACCCAACAGCACCCCATGTTTCTGTCACTCCTCTACTCTTTCTCATACAGACAGGAATCAGAAACACAGTGGAGGATAACTGAGAACATGTAGCTGTTAAATAATACAACACAAATTGATTTCTCTGACTGCCTGATGGGTAAGCTGACTTGCCCACGGGTAACTGAGCAACGGCCACGTCTGTTCAAGTGAGCACAGATAGTGTAACTGAGAGAAATAGTGTTTTCCTTTTGCTTTGTATTGTTTTGTGCACAAAAGAAGCATATGAACAAGTTATCCACATAAACAGTGTTTGGTTTCAAAAGTGGTTTTAAAATCTGACTTAATGTCTCAAGCAGATGGCCTTCCTCTCTGGCAAGGATTAGATTTATGCTAGAAACAGACCTCACTACTGAAATCTAAGAGAGATGGGGAAATGCATTCTTCCAAAATGTCTGTAATGAGTTCTCCATTCATTTATTCATATTGGAAGGTTTTCAGTTTTAAGGGAGGTGATTTGAAAATGGGTCTCCATTCACAAACATACACTAGGACGAAACAGGGATGCCTCTTTGCAGTATTCCCGATGGAAATTTAGTACATTGTTTAGGGGTGGTAATAGTTAGCAGGTAGACCTTTTTGGTTTGTCGCTCCAAAACGTAAGTCTGTGTTTCCCTATCTCTTAACTTTTCTTCTGTGCTTGTTCTAACGGACAAAGATGTACAAAAGTAAACATTAAACACCACGGTCTTGGGAGCTCTGTAAGCCGCAGCCTGCACGGGCGCCGCCATATTGGACCACTTTGACTTTGACTTTGACTGAACCACACTGATCCTCTGATCCTCAGGGTTGTGTGCTCAGTCCACTCCTCTGCTGCCTCTTCACACATGATTGCGTTCCAGCACATGTCTCTGATGCCATCATCAAGATGACACTGCAGTGATATCCCTGATCAGTGCGCAAGCAGACCAAAGAGTTCCAAAGAGCTCATTGTGGATTACTAGAAAACCAAAGGCAGCTAACACAACCCCATTCACATAAATGGTACTGAGATTGAGTGTCTCTAACTTCGAACACCTCAGTATCCACATTTTTAGGATCTCTCTTGGTGTGGGGGTGGGGGGTGAGGGTGTCACATACTAGGTACGCTGCGTACCACTTACGTCAATACATACTTGTGTACCACTTATGTCAACCCCTGTTAATGGCAATATCTCAATGACTTTGGCCTCTCATAGCATCTACCTTACCCAAAAGAACTTTGACATGCCCTTCCACTTGGACTGATAACATGAATGATAAATGATGTTTTAATCATTGCTGAGCATATTTAAACATTTATTGTGTAAATAAAACAACAATTCTAAAAGGTCGTCTTCTACATTGTATTGAAAATAACCCCAGCCATTATCCTCTTCTGACTTTTTATCCTTAGAGATGTTCTTTCCACCCATATTAAAATAGCTTCCGGTGAACACTGGGCCTGCCCCACTTAACCTATCACATGCATTTAGGTGTTACATGCGCACGTAATGTCTTTATACAATTTTAATCTGATCTGTTGTTTTGGATGACGCAGCAGAAGTGGTGGGAAGGAAGATGTTTTAGAAGAGGGGCTACGAAAAGAAAAGGACGCTGGGGAAAGAAATGGTGAGGTTAGGAATGAGTTAAGATAGAGACAAAGGGCTCAAGAGAGAATGCAAATGCAGATGGTTTCAGTGAACAGAAAGGAAATGAATTCTGTCCACAATTGGATCACACTTATCCTTGTCAGCTCGAGAACTACTGTGTGGGAGCAGTTTTCACTCTTTCGCCTGTTTGCTTTTACAGCAGTGTCTTCTTTCCTCTTCATTTATTCATTTTATTCATCCAGCTTGGCAAGAATAGCAAGGGCCATTTAAATTAAACACTACTTCAGCTAAAATGGACAAAGATGCTTCATCAACTCTGCATGAACAAAAAAGACGCTAGACATTGTCTAGTAGATGAACAATGACTACTGAGAAACATTATTTTACTACTATTATGGTATTTTGATGGTGGAAGAAATTGGTGATACTACCTTAGGTACCAGGCACTGCACAATAGTTAACCTCTTAAATGGCATTTGTTTATGTGTGTGTCATTTATATACATATCTGTTATATACATTTAAACGAATAATTCAGCTCTTAATCAATAGTCCATTTAGTTGCTAAATAATACACAGATCAGCTGCAGCATAAAATGGCACCAGAATGCACTATGGGAAGAAGGTACACTGGGGGAGGCTCTGTGATGCACTGAGTTTTGCCAGGAAATCTTGGGTCCTGGCATTCTTGTGGCTGTTATAATAACATGTACATAATTCTATGTGCTTAAACATTGTTGCAGACCAAAAATACCATTCCCTAATGGTAGTGGTCTCGCCGCAGGAATATATTGCACCCTGCCATACTAACAAAGAGTATGAGGTTTTGACTTGGCCTTCAAATTCCCCAGATACCAGTTTGATGGATCATCTGTGGAATCCGGCAGACAAATTAATCTAATCTGTGGGGGCACCTTGCAGCTAACAATACAGATCATTTTGAGGCCTTCAGTGTGCGTGATACCAATGGAAAACACTTTCGATACAAAACACTTTCGATACCCTTAAAACCTCTTAAGGGATGATATTTAACATAACTATTTTTTGTAAGTGAAATAATGTTCTTTTAGGGATATATTTTCCATTTGTTGACACTGAAAAATGAATCACATATACTTAATTTATCTGGAAGTTAAATGATTGAGTACTGTACTTGCTGTTATGCAGCAATTAAAAAACTCTATAACTACTTGTTTTTTTTGACAGAAGCAGTTGGTCAGTGTCTTTAAAGTGCTGGTTATACCTATGGCTCAGACAGAAAAAGCAATGAGATGAAGCCTCATATGGGTGGACAAAATGGTCATCATGGGGCTAGAGGATCTAGAGGATCATGGGGTCAATTGATTACCTCTAGAGACCCCAGCAGTAGTTGTGATCTCTTGTTTGGAGTGTTTCCTGGGTGCTGCAAAATTGCCTTGCTGCACTGAGAGCTGCCAATGGAATGAGCAAGGACTGAAGGAATTAGCATTCAAATCACATCCAACCGAAACTGTGAAAAATAAGATTTGCTGAGACTGAGCTCTTGCTTTGCGAAAGGAGGCTGAGGATGAAGGTCAAAGTAGAGTGAGATGGGGAGGAGAATGATTATAAGGGAAAGGTTTCGGGACATCTATTGCAACCATGACTTGGCCCTGCAGCATCTGCACGGACACTAGCCATGTTGCTAATGCTAATAAAAGTACAGAAAGACACAATACTCCTAACTTGCTCCTAACATAAGCTCTGCACTCAACTGAAGGTAGTAACAAAACAGGATTTAATATATAAAATGTCAAAAAAGCAATACAGCAGTGCTTTCTAGGTATGCTTTTGGGTTTACAGTGCTACAATGAACATTTTACAGCAGAGCCTATATTCCCTGCAGCTTAGAAGAGTAATTGAAATATATTTGGGTAAATCTGTAGCAAAAACCAAAATAGGCCGTTACAGGTCTCTCCTCTCTCACCACCCAAATGTGATTACCCCTGAAAATCCCTCCGAATTCATCTTGTAGAATAAATTCCTCAACTCGTGTGAGAGATTATTTCATCACAAAGCACATGGCATGTCTGGATTTACAGCACACTCTCTGAGGCCTTTACGTGCCAGAGGCCCAAAGACAATGTCAAATGCCTCACCAATCAGAATAATAGGTACATGCAATTAATGTAATTGTTTGTTCAGCGTTCAGTGTTTCAGTGACACTGCCATTGGTGCTTTCCATTTTTACAAATGGGCTTTTAGCCAGTAGTTGTATTTTGATCTGTCAACATGTCATAGCCTATTAGAATTTAACAAAATATCTTGGCTATGCTTGACTTTGTGCTTGATTTTGCTGATGTATGTACACTGTAAAAGGCAGCACAGCTCAAAATAATTTATAATCTAAAGTCTAGAAGTTTGTAAAATGTAAAGATTTAGACTTATTTACGACACATGCTCACATAGTTTCAATTGATTAAGGTAATTACATTGATGTAGGCTTGTCACGATACTGAAATTTCAAACTTGATATGGATACTAAGGATGGTGCTAGATACTTGTGATGGACCAAGCCAGCAGGCAACGAGGAAACAGAGTAATTATCAAAAAAGAATGAATTTTTTTTTATCAAAGAACAGTTCCCTCGGACCCATGAGGAAGGGGTCAAGAAAAAAACTACACAAACTCAACTTAAGAATAACAAACTAACTGCCTCCCTCCCTCAAACACAAAGGGACACGTATCTACTATGGCTGATCAGACCAACATAAAACACAAGGGATAACAAACAAACACTAGACACTAAACAGTAACCACTAAACCACAGACAATAAAACTACTAAGCTTACCAATAAATACATAATCAAACCTAACCTACGAAAAGATAAAAACCACCAATGACCCAAAGAAAATAACAAACCCCAAACTAAACACACGTCTCCCCCATGAAGCTGCAGCCACTTGGTTTGCCCCAATTGGCCGCTTCTCCATTAAGCAGCTACGTTTCTGGGGCCAAACCCTTTCAGCCATCCTGGTCAGCACCAGCAACATCCCCTGCACCAGTAACTCAAGCAAAATTCAAAATTACAAATCATAACTAAGCAATATAAGATGTTACAATTGTTAACTAATTAGTTAACTAATTGTGTGCACTTCAAATAGATAACTCATTTACTATAAAAAAAACCTTGATATGCTTTATATAAGCTTTATAAACTGTGTGTGTAACTTATTTGCAATTAACATAATTGAAATAAATTAAACAAACAATAAATAAAAGGTAGGTGGAGAGTATTGTGGCCATTACAATACTCGATACTATTTTCGATACTACAGAGGGTTCTCTGCGAAGGAGAGCTTCGCGACAGGCCTCGCTCGATAGGTCTTGGGGAGCTGAGGGTCCCTGTAAAATTTAGCGGCACGCTACGGGGCAAAATGCTCAATTTTAGCAGGCAAAGCGTCGTGCTCCATAGAGAAAAATGGGGCAAGGTTTTGGGCTAATAACTCCAGATCCTCATGGGCAAGGGGGCCAAACAAGGGCTTGTTGGAAAGGTCCCACCATGATATCCCCGCATATCAAGTTTCGCGGTGCTAGGTTGTTCCCCGGCCGAGCTACAAGGAAGAATGCCGGCTTGGGACTCATTTATAGGTGCATGCCCCTTTTTTCCTCCGTAGAAAGCCATGGGGAGAGCGTCAGGCCCCCAAAGCCCTAAAGTCCCTTCCCCAAGCTGCCCCTGGTTCTCTATGGAGGAATAAAATGTGACACGTACCATTTCGAGCTGGCTGTCATGTAAACATATGGTCCTCTGGGTAGCTGGTGGAGGGGCTGCCCGCTGCAATGCCTGTTGAAAATTGTTGTAGTCTGCTGGTGATTTCTGTGTACCGGCATATGCAAACTGGCATTTACGTATCGATACCAGTACTAATTGATATCGAACCCAATACTGAATTTTAGTAACTTTTAGTATCTGAGAATCATTTTTTTTTACATTATATCAATGTAATTAAACCTTTTAAGTTAGGTTTTAAGACTCAACATTACCTGTAAGACTTAACATTACATGTAAAAGTGCCCGGCACATCCATATATGGGTAGTTTGCTTATGTGTATGTCAATACAATGTAAAATTATTAATTTATATAATTATATTTTCAAACAAATGGTGTAGTTTAGCCAAAATGGAAGGAGCTGTCAATGGCTTAAATCTGGGAGAGCTTGGTAGAATTTTTTATTTTAAAAAGTGGAAGATTTTCGATGAATTATCAATCTGTACAAGTAATTTTTGTGAAAACCTAAAATCGCAGCCCTCACAAACAAATAAAATGCTGAAATATCCTGCCCCTCTCTCTCTCTTTCTCTCTCTCTCTCTGTTACAGTTTGTGGCTCAGCCAAACTGTCAGCAGCTGTTGGCAACACAGTGGTACGATGGCTTTCCAGGATGGCGCCGCCGGCACTGGGCTGTCAAACTGGTCATGTGCATTATTATCGGCCTTCTCTTCCCTGTCTTTTCGCTTGTCTACCTGCTGGCTCCTAAGAGTTCACTGGGCCTCTTCATTAAGAAACCCTTCATCAAATTCATCTGCCACACTGCCTCTTACCTCACCTTCCTCTTCCTCCTACTCCTTGCTTCCCAGCACATTGCGCGTACCAACCTCCACATGCAGGGCCCACCACCTACTGTAGTGGAGTGGATGATACTACCCTGGGTGCTAGGTAAATCTGTGTGTGTATGCTTGTGCGTGTTTGTGTGTGTGTGTAGTTTTCTTTAGCAGTTTACAGTTACACACAGGACCACAGCAAGAACACCAGTGAGAAGGTATTTTTTGGGTGCGGCTTTATTTTGAAAACAGCAGTGGCACTGACACGGCAGAAGCGATCATAGTGTCCACTGATGAAAGATACAGAGAAATAGGGCTACAGAATGTAATTATAAACTACAAAGTGTCATAATTTGTCAACACCCCTCTAACCAGTTCAACAGAAAAAGACCATCACAGGACTGCTGTTGACCAGATATTGTGCAAGCATTGTAATAACATTGTAGTGTGATGTGCCGGTATTTATGGATCTGGTACAGAATGACTATTAGTGTTTTTAAGCACTCTATATACTTAAACTGTATGGTAAGCATTTCTGTCAAAACGGTCAAGCATAGCCATAAAATAAATGTAAATAAATTTGTGTATATGTGTGTGTGTGTGTGTGTGTGTGTGTGTGTGTGTGTGTGTGTGTGTGTGTATGTGTGTGTGTGTGTGTGTGTGTGTGTGTGTGATATGCTCGCAGGGTTTATCTGGGCTGAAATTAAGGAGATGTGGGACGGAGGTTTCACAGAGTATGTTCATGACTGGTGGAATCTAATGGACTTCGCTATGAACTCTCTGTATTTAGCCACTATCTCTCTAAAGATTGTTGCCTATGTCAAGGTAAGCATCAAGCCAATGATTTGCCGTCTTCCAGTATACACTCAGTACACAAAGATTTCTTGACCATCTGCAGCTGTGTGAGTCACCATACATGACAAGGCCTCAAAACCCACACAAGTCTCTTGCGTGCTGCAGCCTGTTTGGGTGACACACAAAAACACACTATGATTAAGATAAACACCAATATTATACAATGTAGCTTTCAAAATCTCCTTAAAGTTAAAACTTTTAAGTAAATTAAACAATTACTTCATTTTTACAAATTAAAGGAACTATAAGAGCTCTCCTATGCCAAGCACTGAGCAATTGTTTGGCTACCTTTCTCCACTGTAACATAAAATCAAGAAACAATGGAGCCAAGAGAAACACAGAGATAAAGTGTAAACTCACATCACTACGAATGTGTGAAAAATGAATGCAAAATTCAACACTATTTTGGCATTCTGGCCAGCAGCAATTTACAAAACTGGGATGTGTAATACTGGTAACTTGCCATGGTTTGTGGGAAAAGGGCTTTTAAAGGCACAGCACAGGGCTGGGAGTGGAGAAAAAAAAACTTTTCACAAAATAGTTTACAAACGTCACAACCCAGCCTCATATTTAATAGCATATACTCTATTTGTGCTGTCTGAGATCATATTTATAGTGTTTGTACTGGCCTGTAATGATCATTTGCTAGCTATTGCTAACCAATATAAATGTTTGTTCTGATGGAGTTTTCTTTAACATATATGTTCATGATGTGCAAACAATTAACATTTTTTTTATCAATTAATCGCATTGTTATATGCAAAATTCAACAATGACTACTGGCGTTAGCACAAGCTAAGGGCTGGGCAAGTTGACTAATAATGTGATATACATAGAGGTAAGTGATGGCACCAAGATGCAATATTGGAAAAAAATATTATTGCTTATATAATGTAATTTAAAAAAAATAAACTTGGACGTTAGTTGGTTCCAGTGGCGGTTCCTGGTCAATATTTTTGGTGAAACAAACTACCCTTCAGCCTCGGCGTGCGCTGTGAAACAAACTCAGTAGCTTGTTGTGCACCCTGGGCAGCTTAATTTTCTTGCCCTAAGTATTTCACTTCCATGTTCTGCTTTTGCGGCCTCCTTTTGATGTATCTTATCTCTCCTGCTCTTCTCTCAATCTCCTCATAGTTGGTGTTAAATCACTACAAAATATAAAAAATATTTTATTGTGCATATCTTACAAAAACATAATAGTAATGTTTATTTCAACAGGACATAATTAACAATATCTAACCTCTTTCTCACCTTATAAAATAATTCTAGCCTCCTGGTTTTCTTGGTGAAGTTGTTAATCACTCTGTCATACCAACAGGCACTTTTTTTCCAAGTATTTCACCAGTGCCCAGCTTGGCTGGGTGGTGGTGGGGATCAAGCTAACAAGCTAATGCCCTTCCTTCTGTGCACTCGTAGACGAATAATAAAATATAAAATAAAAAGAAATATTATTAATAAATACTAGTATATAATGTTATGCGTTTTGTTATGTATGAAGCTTCACTCTCACACTCAAGATCAGTGCTCAGTACATAAAATAGAACGAAGTGAAAACAAAGGCGGTGATTGGCCGCAGTATCATGTCAGACATTTTGAAGTGGAGAACTACCCGATCACAGTATGCAGTCACTTGTTTCAAAGGTGGGACTTATTTTTTAATTGACAATTAGTCACTTGAAACCTCAAAAATTCTCTGTTTCACCGCGGATGGGGGTGGCGCTGTTTAACGTTTTTGACCAGAGCTGTATACAACTGTAACGCTACTGAAGAGCTGAAATTAGGAGAGCAACTTTACTATTATGAGCATTTTTTTGTTTCACACCAATAAAAAAGTGATAGTTATGAAGTTTTTTTGTATTATTTTTCTTGGTGAAACATTGTTTCACCTGTAATCTTATAGAAACTGCCACTGGTTGGTAGCAAAATGCCTGTCCAGACATAACACACTTGCTGACCACTATTGTAAAATTTGTCAACTGTTTGAACAAAATGAAGTAAAATGTTAAATTAGACAGATAAATGTGAATGACCCCCAGTGACATGTCAAATCATTTTTAAGACATTTGGCAGACACCCTTATCCAGAGTGACTTAGTTACAGGGACAGTCCCCCTGAAGCATGTAAGGGTAAAGTGTCTTGCTCAAAGACGCAGTGGTAAAATGTGGGGGGTTTGAACCTGCAACACTGTGGTCAGTAGGTTTGCAGGCAAGTGTTTTACCCACTAGGCTACTACCATCCTAAGCAAAGCAATCACAAAGCAATCAATACACTGGTCAATAGAAAATATGACATGAGAAGACATTATCTCCAATTTTATAATAATGTCTGCATCTCCTCTATAGTATAACAGCTCTCGTCCACGTGAAGAGTGGGAAATGTGGCACCCGACTTTGATGGCAGAGGCTTTGTTTGCCATCGCCAACATCTTCAGCTCTCTACGGCTCATCTCCCTCTTCACCGCCAACTCTCACCTGGGCCCGCTGCAGATCTCGCTGGGCCGCATGCTCCTGGACATCCTCAAGTTCCTTTTTATTTACTGCCTGGTGCTGCTGGCCTTTGCCAATGGCCTGAACCAGCTGTACTTCTACTATGAAACACAGGCTGCTGATGAGCCCAACCACTGCAAGGGGATCCGCTGCGAGAAACAGAACAACGCCTTCTCTACGTGAGTTAAGAGATACTCTATTGTCTTTCAGCCTATTATCAATTTATTGCATCAGTCATTTTCTACATGTTTCCCTGTAAACCTGCTGCCTTAAAACATACTTATTATAGATGCCAGGGAGCAGGTGCTGATTGAGCGTCTGAAACAGACACAGCAAATGGAAATTAGATTGAAAAATCCCGGAGTGTTCCTTTAAGGGCAGGCTTTAAATTGTCCATTTTCCATTTTTCTGACCTCCACCTTACTATTTCCTTGTTTGCAGATCCTGTTTCATCACCTCCCTCAGACAGACAGACACACACACACACACACACACACACACACACACACACACACACACACACACACACACACACACA
>JBBJLR010000087.1:24097022-24114686 GCA_037577145.1 Brachypetersius gabonensis
CACACACACACACACACACACACACACACACACACACACACACACACACACACACACACACACACACACTACATTATATTGTCTTGAAATGCCCATACTGTATGTTACATAAGTGGAAAAGATCTCATAAATATTAATAACTTCCATAGGGAAGCAATACACTATGATTAAGATACATTATATATTTTGCAGTCAGTGTTGCAAGGAGTTCTGGACAGTACCTTATTACACAAAGAACAATGATTCTGTTTGGCAGGGCCGTGACAGCACAGGAATGGCATGGGTACGAGTTGCTTTACTTGTAATGGAAAAACATTTCTGGCACGGTTCCTCGTGCCAGCAGAGAAGCGCCATTAGAGACTCTCTCCCTGGATTAATTCCCAGGGTGCCTCGTCACTCAGCTTTCTCTTCGTATACATTTCTGAGGCGACTCACAAAATCCTGAACCTTAAATGTTCAGTAGTCAAACCCTGATGGCCTAGCATGGGATGGCAGCACAATCTGGTTGAGAAGTACTTTATCTGTGCTATTATTTGGGATGACTGCACAACTTTTTCACAGTAAGTACATTAATCCCCCGCTATTCGTGGGGGTTATCTTCCAAGAGCACCCGCGTATAGTGAAAAACCGCTTGTGATTTGGGGAAAAAAAGCCTTCAAATGTCTATTTTTATAATGTAAACCATAATTATGCCCCCCAAATATGCTCCCAGAACACTTTCATTTCATTTTAAACTCAGTTTAATACATTACCCTTAACAAAAATATGAAGATTAACCATATCTATACAGTACAGTTTACACTGAACTCCTGCAGTGCTAGAATGTAAAATACCGATATTACCGCTGTACAGACTGCACTGTAATTCATACACGGGCGTTTTCTTTGGTATGCGCTGTCTTTCCTTTTGTATAAGTAGGGTAAATACAGTAATAATTAAATTTAATTTTTAGTTATAAAAATACAGTAAAATGTAGGCGTAATCACCAATCATTTTTGCAGTTCAATAATTTACTAGTTATTAGTTTGGTTCTGAATTTGAAACACTTTAATTTAATTTTAAATTCAGATTAATATATTACCCTCAACAAAAATCTATACCGAGATGCTGCGACAGAGCGAGTAGGAGAGAGAAATAGAGAGGGACAGAGAATGAGAGAGAGGGAGAGAGAGAGACAGAATGAAAGAGAGGGAGAGAGAGAGAGAGAGTAAGAGAGTAAGAGAGAGGTTTAAATACAGCTTAATATACTACCCTCAACAAAAATGGCAAACCATCCCGAACGACTGCTTCAGCATCAACAGTCCGGTGCATGTAGACGTAAGACAGCGCATCAAGGTTATAATAGTTTTGCATTTTTCATTAGTTTTAGTTTTTATTTCGTTTTGACTTTTTGTGTTTAAATTCAGTTAGTTTTAATTCGTGTTTAGAGGCAGATTTACCAGTTTTTATTAGTTTATATTTTGAAATTGCTTAGTTGTAGTTTAGTTTTTATTAGTTTCAGTGTTAGTTTTAGTTTGTTTTTTTTTTGTAAATTAGGATATTTGTCAGGTGCATGAATCAAAATCACCAGAATAAGTATTGTATAATAAAAACTCAACCAAAGATACATTTTGAAACATGTATTCAGAGGACACATGAACACCCATCCTCAAATTGAAATACAACAGCCCACAAGATAACAGCCCTAAGTACAATATTTGTGCAATGCTGCTTCTGAGGTTAGATACACAGTGTGCTGAGTACAAATTAACATAGCCAACAGACTAAAGACACACATGAACATAAAAACAAACATGCATGGCAACCAGGAGTCCCAGGGAGCTCAATCTAAGAAATCATGAACAACCTGACAACCTTTGCATTATGAATGAATGACCAAACAGCTTTTTTTTTCAGTCGTGTAGACAATTCCAGTCTCAATAAACATATTTACCAATGCTTCTTCTCGTTTGTGGTGTTCCTGCATATTTACTAGCCAGCAGTTATTTGGTCGGCGGTGGAAGCAGTCCATTATGGATGCTGTTGTATCACGTTCCTTTCCCATGTTACCTGGCCTGGCTAACGCTTCTCTTTCGGGAAGGGGGGGCGAGAGGCTAGCTTGTCCAGGTACTCTTGGTTCGCCTTTTCGTGTGAACTTTTCAAATCGACTTTCAGATTCGTGGAGTTTTTCCCCTTGAGAAGTATTCCACATATTGTATCACCTGCTTCTTCAACAAGGCACTTACTTTTATTTTTGACACTGTCATAATCAAAGAAATCCCAAATAGGACTCTGCCGCTTTCTTCCGACTTTCGCTGCAGCCATCACGCTCGCCGCCGGCGTCGCGGACAGACTATGGACACGTGACGTCACAGACTACGTGGTGCCATACGGGTCATACGGGTCCATACACCTGGCTTAAAACTGGCAGCGTGAAGTAAATAGATTTTAATTAAACCCAAAAGGCTTGTCTTGTATACACATGAAACAGTTTCACTTAGTTTTCGTTTTTTTTAAACTCTCGTTGTTATTTTTATTTCAGTTAACGAAAATGCTTTTTCAATTTTTGTTTTAGTTTTTTCGTTCGTTTTCATTAACTATAAGTTATTATAACCTTGCAGCGCATACCAAAGAAAACAACTGTGTATGAATTACAGTACAGTCTGTACAACAGTAAAGTCAGTATTAAGAACTGCAGGGGTTCAGTGTAAACTGTACAGTAAGGATATGGGTTAATCTTTATATTTTCATTAAGGGAAATGTTTAAACAGTGTTTAAAATGAAATTAAAGTGTTCTGGGACCATTTTGGGGGCATATTTGGGGTTTACAATATAAAAACAGGCATTTTTAGGCATGGTACTTTATTCATAATGCAAAATGGTGGAAAGGTACAGAGTTCTAAGCTTTATTGCTTTACCTTTTTCTTAACATTATTAAACTGTTGTACAAAAGCAACCAAACACTTGAGGGTGATTTTCCAAAAATAATTTCTTGTCAGTTGAATGGACATAATAGCACATTCTATTGCAGAGTTTCTCAAAGTAACTTTGCTGTCTTGTCCAGTGTCTTGTGGAATTATACAGCAGGTACCACTTGTGCTGTCTCACTTCAGTAGTATGAATTTAAAAAACAATATGTTTTGTTTGGAAGATAATAAGAAGATAATAAAAACTTCAGAATTTGACAAAATCTATTTGACCATTTGAATTAATGTTAGAACTGTCAACAGCAAGGCTTACAAATGAAAAATCACTCACCTGTTGTGTTGGAGGTGATGGTGACTGAATAATCAATCTATTTTTTCTCACGCTTCATGTCCCCCATTTGTTTTACTGCTTCATATTGCAATAAAATGTAGCTTCTGTTTATATAGCTAAACAAAATACATGATTATCTAATTTACCTTCTAACTGAAAAAGACCAAAGCACTTCTGTCTGTGGTCCTTGTGGTCTACAGAACTGCATTGCAATGTTTTCCAAGTATGTTCATCCACAAGACATGTCAGCTCTTTCCATCATAAATCTCTCACATCTGAGCACGTAACTCCCCCCTTTCTTTATCTCTTTCTCAGGTTATTTGAGACACTCCAGTCTCTCTTCTGGTCCGTATTTGGCCTGCTGAATCTTTATGTCACAAATGTTAAGGCAAGGCACGAGTTCACTGAGTTTGTTGGGGCTACCATGTTTGGCACCTACAATGTCATTTCACTGGTAGTGCTCCTCAATATGCTCATTGCTATGATGAACAACTCATATCAACTGATTGCTGTAAGTATTGCAACATTTAGCTTTTGAGTATGTGTTTGTGATATATCAGCAGCTGATATGTTATTATGCAAAAAAAAAAAATGTTCATTATTATTGTTGATCTAATTTTGAAATAGGCAATAATCATAACCACTAATGTATCACATTATTTTTAGCTCTCTCATGCACATGTAAAATTGATAGCATAGTGGATAATACCCGATCTCTCTCTAGATGGGAAAACCACAGTAGGAGTCCTTTAGCAAGACTACAAATAACTTTCTATAATGTAAAATGTTTTCTTAAAATTATGCTAAATTAATGAATGATCCATCTTCATGTTGTTTTGCATTCATTGATCTATAAGAAAGTTATTGGTAGAGGTTATTGGCCCAGGTTGGTTCATGCCTGTTGGTCTGCCTATTTGTATATTTAGTTAGGGAACATAATTTTACTATATTACATTAATTGACTCGCAGTGATGATGCCAGGCTTTTTATTTTATTGTTTTAAACATTTTAAATTGTTCAAATATGTACGTTTCTCTTGGAAAAGTGAATGAAGTATATCTTTAAAATACATTCCATACATTCCTTAAGAATGTACTCACACTATCCAATAGATACCATGCCTAAACATGTTTGACTTCTGTTTGGTTCAGTTCACTTGATATGTTTTATTCCTCTGTACTACACTAAACCATGCCAGTTTCTGCTTGGGCTTGGCCACTCTTTAGTTGGACTCAGTAGTAGGCACAGTACGCATCTAGTGTGATCTCTAACTATGCCTGAGCACAGATCTTTCACATGACCCTTTTAACAAACATGGCACCAAAGGGATCACTTTGGTCTATAGCAAAGGTTCAGTGTTTGCTGGAAATTTGGGCAGACAAGAGATTATAAGAACAACTTGAAATAAAACACAATTACTGAGATACTTGGAAAAATTCACAGCTACCTTCATGATTGTGGATACCGAATAATCACTGAAAAACGTGTTGGTTTTGTATTCGAAGGTATGGGATGCACTTAGTAAATCTGGCAGCTCAAAAGAATAATATGGATAATGTGAGCACAGGCCAATGGGGAAGTGTGGAAGGGGGTACAGTCAGGCCTAGTGTGTGGATGCCCTCTATATCTCTGATAGATCTTCTGATAGTATGGACTATGGTTTGGGCCATATTTTCAGAGCTCTAGCTATAACCTGGAATGCCTGTGTGTGATGATGTGCTTTAGGACCATGCAGACATTGAGTGGAAGTTCGCCAGGACCAAGCTGTGGATGAGTTATTTTGATGAGGGTGGCACACTTCCACCACCATTCAACATCGTCCCCAGCCCAAAGTCAGCATGGTACCTCTGCCTCTGGTTGCATGGATGGCTGTGCAGAAGGGGTGACACTCCACATGATGAGAAACAAGAGAATCTCAAAGATTTGACAGTAAGAAAAAATATATCAAGAATATATTAATCAAGCTCAATTCCATTCTACCTTTTAGTCTAAATCAGCATTCTCAGGTAGTGGCCACATTACAGCATTGTAGGCCTTTTGTTTCTTGTAATTGCTATGTGAACCAAAGGCCTGTACGAAATCTGTACAAATTTTGTACAGAATAGTGAAAATAAGTTGTCAAAACTGAGTGTTCACTTCTCAAAGATATTCCCCACATGATGGAATGAAATCTGGACCACTGTATCAGAACTGGATTTACTGTCTCTGATTTCAGTATAGCAGTTAAATTCACTAGGAAATCACATCAGTAAACATAGACTATAAAAATGTATCTGTATCATCCTCTGTATCATTCTCAGTAAACATCAGAAATATATCTTCACTTCAGATAATTTTGTGATTTTCTGCAGAGTACTGAGCAGGTAGATTTATCTACTTTAAATTGTTTTAATATTGATATATTTATGGAAAATGTCTTAATAAATGCTTATTAAGCAATAAATGCTGGATAAATGCTTGCTATGCAACACAGCTTTACTGTTTGCATTGACTGACCACATTGTCAAGCAGGACCCTTAAGGGATGGGAACTATGTCTACATGTGAACTATGTCATACTGAATCTCCAAATTGGAGGTCTGTTTTTTTTATTATTCTGGCAAACATGTCCATGCTATTCTTTGACCTGAACAATACAGGAAGCATTATCTCACATTACAGACAAATCTAAGCCTTCAATTGTCTTTGACTTGTAATATATCTTTTATTATTTAACATCCTACACCATACTACTGTTGAATAATAACATACCATTACAGCATTTTATATTTACCAAGTGTCCAAAACCCTGGAAAATGCTGTGTATCTGCAGGACCCTGGGACATATCGGTATTTCTTTCTCTTTTTTTCACTGCTTTTATCAGATTCTGGCTGAGGTTGTTGGATAGCTGTTCTGCTTTTAGGTTTACATGTAGGCAGCTTTATATAACTCAGAGATTTGATCTCAGCATTGTGCTGCCTGCATGCGTGTGGGAGTGTGCGTGTGAGAGAGAGAGGGGTGGGGGCACTGAGGAAAAGAGCAAAATGTGCTGAACTTCTGGAGTGATATAATCATAATAAAATAATAGAGTTTTATGTTTAGTATTTATTATTGTGAGTCCTCGTAGAAGCCAGAAGAGCACAGTAGTTCAACACTTTTCTAACACTAGTTCATTTCATGAAGAGCTTGACCTAAGGTGACAGGTTTTAAATAATGTATTCAAAGACTTGAGGAGATTTTTTTGCAGATTGCCATGTTCAGAATTCTCTCTCAGAACTCTTTGAAGCCCTGATTTTTGTGCATCTCGAGGCTGTAAAGGTCCTTGTCTTTGAACAAGTTATGACTACATTTAAATCTTAGACTTTGATCCGAAAGGCACACTTAAAAATTCGATTTTTTTTTTTTAGGAATTCAGTGGAAGAACCAATTTTGGTTTAGAAAACACCTTTAGTGCATGGTTCTTTATAAGAATATTCAAAAATGAGATGTGTGGGTGAGAGGCTTGAACAGCTTCCACATAGTGTACAGGTTCTTGTATTTCCAGGTTTTTCAAGAACTGCACACCCAAAATAAGATTACGTTCACATTATGAGCCTCATTGCTCAATTCTGATTTTTTGATTATTCTAACATGGTGATTCACTTGCATGTGAACAAACAACTCATATATGTCTTTAATGTAAATGAACCTGGGTCCTGAAATGACTTGTATACCAATGTTCAGTGTCTTATGAATGTGCCCCAGGTAACTGAGGCTGTATCGGCAGCTCTCTGTGAACCATGAGACTCTAGACCCAAACGGTGCATTGTATGTCCAGTAGAGATATGTGCTAAATCTCAAATGACTCTTTGTTAAACCTGTAATGAACTGTTTAGGTGTGTATTATAGATTTAACAAAGACTTTCATCTATAGAGTGCACTATGCATGGAATAAAGTAATTTGAGATTGAACTTGTCTAATTGGCACCAAAAGTCATGGAAAAGACCGTTTGTTCTAAACATATCTCTTATATAAGCAAGATGAAGGCAGGTATGTTCGTGGGAAAAAAAAAAAAACATTCAGTCTGAGGGTTGTGTCCATAATCAGATACATATTTGATCTAGAACCACATGTGAAAGTGACTCAGCTTTAATTTGAAAAGCTTTTAATATGAAAATGTCACGTAAAACAGAAATGTATGAAAGTCTACTAGGTAAAGTAGGAAAAAATAATCCCAGGCAGAGAGTTTTGAGGTAAAGTAAAAATTTATCAAGTTTGGACTGTTTACAGTTTTAGTGATTGGAACCACATTAAGAGTTTAGTTTCTCTTCAAGCTATATGGGAATTATGATAGTATAAAGGAAAGAAAATATGCCTGAATGTAAAATAAACTTACCATAGTCTTTAAATTGTGTTTGTGACTTCTGTGTTAATTAATTCTTCTGCTTGTCTTTCAGGAGAAGCATGCAGATAGGATTATCCAGAATAAACACTATCAGGTATGTAGGAAAGAAGGGTACTCAAAACACACATACAATCATTTAACACTGGCCGCTCTTTTATGATTCACAGACCAAGGGGCAAGCTCATATCCTGAAAAAGAATCCCTGTTTGTTCACCCTTGCCCTCAACTGCCCTCCTTCTTTTTTTTGGTAGGAGGTCATTCGTAACCTAGTGAAGAGGTATGTAGCAGCTATGATACGCTGTGCAAAGACAAATGAAGGACTGACGGAGGAGAACTTTAAGGTAAACTTAATATGCCCATATCATGTAAAAAAAAAATGTCCTCTCTTTTTTGAAATTGTACAACAATTTTGACTTCTCACTGTCATCTCGCTTAGGAGCTGAAGCAGGACATCTCTAGTTTTCGTTATGAAGTTATGGATCTCCTTGGGAACCGAAAGCCACCACGACGTACGTATTCTTCAAGTAGTGAAGCTACGCTTCGAGATGAAGCCAGTGATGATGGTGATGCCTCCAATAACCGCTGCCATGGTGATAGTGACAGCACCAAGGCTCCAACTGCAAGCTCCCCTTATGGAGTATCTGCTCTCTTTCACTCCCTCTCTGGAATGGAGTTTCCCACGTCAACAACAGCAATAAGTACATTCACAAGGGAGGACAGACCAAAGATTAACGGGCTAAGGAAAAACCCCTCACCATGTTCTTCCACCTCCTCAGTGACTGCTGCCGGACCTGCACTGTCGAGAACATGGAGCAGGTTTACACGATTTTCTGGTCCTAAGAAGAGCTCCTTTAGGCGACTGGGACTGCTGTTCTCCCGCATGGGCAGCCACCTTCCCCAGCCTGCTGGTGTTACTTCTGCAACTTACACTATCTCAGATGGACTGCTCCACCCACCAGGGGCCTGGCGTGACCTGGGCATCTCACGTGGCGGCGGTCCGGTCACTCGAAGCGAGAGCAACCTCAACCATGCAGACATACCCACCACCAGTGACTGTGGCAGTGTTCCTAGGACAACAAACAGACAGAGAACCAACGGGAGGGACATTCTCCTGACTTTAGGGCCCCTTGCTCCACCCCCTTCGCTGCACTGTGCTTCCAGTTTCTCTGCCTCCAGCTCTCGCCTCCTGGACTCAAATGAGGATGTGTTTCAGGGATTAGTCGGGCCTTGTGATGGACACACGCCAGACTCTGCCCACCGTGAGGTAGAGCAAGATGACTCGGTGACCACGCAGCTATAGTGTCGCAAGCATGCACTGTGGCGACAGCACTTTAATTTGAACAATAATCTTTCATGATAACCAATAACAGCGACCTTTCTATTATCGATAAAAAAAGAAAAAGCTTTTTCATTTGAACTGCTGGAAATATTTTCTTAATTTTCAGTGAGATTCAGCCAAAAAAAGAGCAGGTGATAAACAAGAACCTTTTGAAAACGCGTGGCTTAGTGAATACACTTTTAAGTAAACTGCATTATTCTTATATCAAATATAAACAGCTTGATGACTTTAAAGACAAACAGTTTAAGACCGAGGGGATAAGAATGTTACAGCCAGCAGACTTTAAACTGTTAACAATGACTCTGTCAGCAACCCGTGTCCTGTTACAGCACTTCTTACAAGTAATAAAGCACTGAATGTTACTTTTTCGTTTAATCTTTTTACACATAAACATACCTACACACACAAACACACTCTTATATGGACATATATGCAGTGGCCCAAAAGTTTTTGGACATTTTGTATTCATTTAGTCATTGAATTTTCAATTTTCATTCTTTTGGCTCCTTCATAAAATGTTTACAGAAAATGCTAGCTGTTTAAGAGGACGCTGATGGTAGTTTGGAGAAGAATAAACAGTCAACCAAGTCAAGTCAAGAAGGCTTTTATTGTCATTTCTACTACCATATATACACAGTACATAGTAAAAACAAAACAACATTCCTCCAGGACCATGGCAACAAAAGAACAGAACTGAACACAAGACCCCAAGTGCAAGCAGGACAAAGAACAAAAAAAAAAAAAAAAGAGAACACAAGATCAACAATACAGCTAAAGGAGACAAGACAACATCCAGTATTACAGTATTCTGACCAGTACTTTATTCTAGCAGCAGAGATGTTCAAAGATGCAGAACAGAAATTACCAGACCGCACTAAGGACACAACACGGGATAATGAAGTGTACAACGGTATGTGGGAACCCAGGGTAAACAGGCACCATAAGTTTTACCATAAGTTTGTTTTTACCCCTTTCTATCTTCTCTTGGGCGACAGGCAATGAAAATATGTTTACATACATCTTTATTGACTGTCTCCATGTTAAGGTTCTTATCACATATACCCTGACAGCTCGTTGCTCAGACTCAGCCAATCGATCGTCAGCAGGGCAGGGCCAACAAGGACCCCACACTGCCCCAGGCACTGCCAGACTCAAAATAACAGAAGAAATAAAAAGAGAGAGAAAACACACACATGAAAAGAGGGGAAAAAGGCATCTCCCGTACCCAGACACAACACTCCCCTTACTAAATGGTATCTCATCCCGAGCACTGCTCACTATACCGGGCGGGTTTAACCCCAAAGTTGGACCACAGGGCCGTCCTGGTTCTGTGGCCTGATCTGAAACACCGGGCTTGTGGGATCCTGCTGCCTCACCACCACCCATTGCCTGGGCTTCCAGTACGGTGCCACCTTACCCCCGGCCCACCCGCGGAAGTTCCGCAACTGGACACGTTCCCATACCACAAGCACCCACTCACGTTGGTCAGGGACCCTGTACCCTTGTAGGTACTGCAAACACAAAGCTTGGGAACAGATCAACAGCAGTTAGTAGATAGGGGTATGGGTCTCCTGGCTGACCCAGTGACTGACCAAGGGTAAGATTGCCCCTAAGGGAATAGTCTCACCTCTCACAGGTCAACCTACCAGGCAGTTAATGCAGTCCCGCTGTTACTGCTCAATGTCACTTCACAGCCCTGGCCAGTACACCCATTCTTTCAGGGCCCCCAACATCCGTTGACCACAGATATGTTCCAGGGCTTTGTGATAAGTGAAAGTGACAATCTGGTCATACGTGAACGCACCACAGCACACAGTGTGAACAGCACAAAATACTGGCATGCCTGGCGGTCTTGGGAATCAAACCTGGACTTTCTGATCACAGGGCGAATGCCTTAACCACTAGGCCACCAGCTGCCCATATGTGTTTACTTTCCTTTGGGGTAACCAAAACTCTCCATTGTTCTTCACACCCAATCCACAGGCGATGGCGGAACTCCCCTTGCTCCACCTGGAGATCTCTCTCTCTCTCCTCACAAGCGCCTTCCTGTAGCTGACCAGGCCTGCTGCTCATCCAGGGTGTGCTGGAACCCAGTGGCCACCCACTCTCTCACCAGGATCCTGACACTGCCGTTCTGCCCACTTTTTGAGTCTGGATTTGAACCACTGCAACTGGCCCGGGCCGCCGGGACAGGTCGTCCACATTCTGATGCTCCCTAGCAGACTTGTGTTGTGTCAGCCTGTCCATCGCTATTCCACCACTCCCAAAGGGCGATTGTTAGTGAAGACTACACACTTTGCTCCCCATGAATAGTCCTTTAGTTTCTCCACCATCACCCACTTGAGTGCTAACAGTTCCAGCTTGAAAGCACTATAATTCTGATCGTCC
This sequence comes from Brachypetersius gabonensis, assembly GCA_037577145.1. Taxonomy (NCBI): domain Eukaryota; kingdom Metazoa; phylum Chordata; class Actinopteri; order Characiformes; family Alestidae; genus Brachypetersius; species Brachypetersius gabonensis. The sequence goes on from JBBJLR010000087.1 coordinate 24,108,351, forward strand.
CTCTGCTCACATAGGCAATCACTCTCTTGTCCTCCTTGTACTTAGTTAGCACAGCTCTCAACCCCTGGAAGCTTGCATCAGTACATAAGTGAGGCCCGAGGTGAGCCGCTCTTTCTACGGGAACCAGCGGAGTCCTAGCCTTGAGGCTTGCCAATCACACCTGGAGAGAGTAGTTTTAAACAAAGACACTCGAGAGCCACCCTGTGCCTACATACAGGAAAAACAAACCGTTCATTGCCTTAAGGGTCAGCCACGGAATCTCCAATCGCCAACACCTCAAGGACGGGGTTACACCTCTTGCAGTCCCTTCAGCTGCTCATGCAGTTCTTGGTATATTTTTTCTTTCAAGGAAGGCAGCAAGCCCCCTTCTTCTCCAAGGGCTCTCTGGGCCAGCCTTGGTGGATTTGGAGCACGGGGCACCATCGTGTGGTGAGCATCCTCCCCTGCAGTTCCGTCTTCACCTGAGCACAAAGTCAACCTGCTATATAGCTGTGAGGGTCTTGGTGCAGATGCCAACCTCGATGGTCTGTTTCCATTCTTTAAATGTAGCTTTCACAGACCCATCAAACTTGGCCAACCCTGAACCACCCAGGAACCAGGGAAACCACACAGGAGAACCTATCTCTGCTTCCTGATTCTCCCTCATTGCTGTGCCAAAAGAAATTCTGCCGACTATGCAAAGTTTTGGTTGTGGGAACCCAGTGTAAACAGGCCCCAACAATGTTATTTTAAGAAAAGAAAGAAAAGAAGGAAGAAATATAAAGAAAAAAACAAACTCACTGGACTTGCTGCCACTACAAGGCATCTCTAACCAAAATAAATAAAAAAAATTAACTCAAATCCCTCTGGCAGCACCCTTTATCCCTTGTGCTCAAAAGATGGCCCCTGGGTGATATGTTTTCCTTCTCCACTGAACTTGTTGTCCTCCCGCTAGCTCCTCAAAGCACGCTGGACTGACGTCCATCCACCCCACAGTCGTCCAACGCGCAGTGCCTCATCTTGGTGTCCTCCTCTTCTCAAACCCGGCAAAGGACCAAAAAGCAAAAACACGGAGACCTTAGACAAACCTCTACTCCACTCTGGCCCACTCTTACCAGTAGGCTGAGCCACATCCCTGTGAGCCAGCTGGGGTTCGCAGGGGCTCTGCGTATTAATAGCTCCATCTCATCTCTCCCCACTCTGCTCCTTTCCACCACGCCCCGCTCCGCCGTCTCATTCACTGTGGCAGGGCTTCTGAAAAACAAAGCAGAAAAGAGAGTCTCCCAATCCACGACCTAGCTGCCTCGCCGCGCCGCGCTCGCCAGCCTCTGGACTCGAATTCCGGTACCCAAGTTCACTCTCACGGCCCCAACATGCATGGCTGCTTCTTTTCGGTTGCTTGAGAAAGTCCTCTTTGTTCTAACTTTCCCCTAGAAATGTTCCCCTAGAAACGTTCCCAGGTGCACCCCCCTTCAGCGTGGCTTCTCCTTCCTTAAAACTGCCCCAAGCCCCACCCTGACAGCTCATTGCCACGACACCAGCCAATCAATCATCAGCATGGTGGGGCCAACAAGGACCCCATGCTGCCCCAGGTGCTGCCAGACTCAAAATAACAAATCAAGAGGAGAAAGAAAAAAGAGAGAACGAACACACACACACACACACACACACACACACACACAAAACTGGGAAGAAATAGCACCTCCCATGCCCAGACGTGACAATTATTCTGAAATGAGTTAGAAAAAATGAGTTTCCCTCATACAGAAAATCAGCAGTCTAAATGCATAAGTGGTAGGTGTTGTCTGTAACTTTTTGCAGAGCTGTTGCTTTATCATTTATTTGCAGAAAGGGGGGGGGCATTTGGGGCAAAACAAATAGTTTTGAAAAAGTTGGATATGCCCCCCTCCCCTGCAAAACTATAATGGTTCTGGCGCCCATGCACTTTAGTCTGTAGTTGAAGTTTGGGGATCGTTACAAACCGCCATGCATGACCATCGTCTTCAACAATTTTATCTTAAATTGTCCTGCAGCTGTCACTGGGAAAATATAACATTCTACCCAGTGAACTGTGGTTGAGAAATAGCTTGCTGTTTGGGAGGTATGCCACTATCTCATCTTGGTGGTAGCATTATTCAGATATAAAAACAGTCTGAAAAAAATGTACAATTAATTCCATGTCATATATTAATTTAAATACACTACGTGGATTTAAATTGGGAGGCCTCACCATCACACCAGCAGGGGCATGTGACTGCATTTACATGCATCCCCCCTCTGCCACAAGATTTTGGAGTGTTTCTTTAGGCAACTTGTGTTCATTCGTTGTGTCCAACATTTATGAAGTCAGGCACAGATGTTGGACGAGAAGGCCTGGTTCCGTTCCAGTTCAACCCAAAGGTGTTTGATGGTGGTGAGGTCAGGCAAGTTCTTCTACACTTATCTCATTTAGCCTTGCTTTGTGCTCTGGGGCACAATCATGCTGGAATGGAAAGGGTCTTCCCCAATGTTGGACCCAGTTTGGGGGGAATGTTGGCTGGACCATTAAGATTGCTCATCATTGGAAGTAAGGGGCCTATTCCAAACCGGTGTGTCCCAGTACTTTTATCCACACAGTGTCCATTACTCCAAAATTTTCTGGTAAAACTTTATATAAAGCTGTTTTGACTGTATCTGTTTTTTTTATTGTGAGCCACTTCAGCTTGTATTTGACATTTCGACTTGAGGGAATTTTGAGGACAGTTTGTAGAACAAGGAAGACAGTATGAAACAGGTAAGAAATCATCTGATTGAATTCCCTTTGTAAATATGATCAGATAATATAAAAATATAATAGCCTAGTGGTTAGGGGGTTGAACTGTGATCAGAAGGTTGTGGGTTTGAATACCAAGACTGCTAGTGACACTACTGAGGCACCATTGAGGAAGGTAGAGTCTCCACATATCCATGCTGCTTGGTGAATGGGTTAAATGCAGAGAACGAATTTTGTACTGTTCACACGTATGGCAAATGGAGACTTTACACTTGACTGCACTCAAATTGGGCTTTGTGTAGCTGACTACTCACTCTTACAGGTCTCCATGACCCTTAGTTTACTCTGCTCGCTTGAGAAGGGCTAAGAAATGCAAGGTAATAAAGACATTCAGTTCATGTCTCCTGAGATCAAAAACAGTTTGCATTGTAAAATGGATTTGTTGGTTAATTAGCTCAATGAAACTAGCCTAGAAAGGACAAGTGTGTTCATAATGAAAAATCCACTTTTCATTGCCCCCACCTCACTTGTGCTGCGAGTGGCCACTTGTGTGTGTTATGCATTTCCGAGTGGAGGAGTGCAGTCAGTGAGGGCATGTTAAAACAAGTCAGAATCCCATCACATGTTTTTTTTCCCTATGCTTACGCTATGTTAGTGAATCAAATGAGTATGTAAATGTTGGTACTTTGTGAGGAGTGCTATAATTCTATAGACTCAAAGGGTGTTAACAAGCTCAGCTCATGTTTTGGAATAGACCATGTTCATTATGCCCACGTCAAGTCAAATTTATTTGTATAACGCTTTGACGCAGCTACTGAATTCAGGCCAGAGTAAACAAGCCAAGAGTGACAGAAGCAAAAAAATTCAAGATTCAAAAGCCAAGATGGGTTCCCATTCTCTTGAGAGAGAATACAAGGATATCATGATGGAGATGCAATTTTTTATGTTTGAAAGTATAGTCTAGTTAAAAAGAGCCAAGGGATTTTACAAATTGGAAACCTGAGACACTGATGGCCCCCACTTCAGCGTCAACAAACTAGAGTGATCATGTGAGATTGGTCAGATGACGGCACCAACATCCAAATTTAATTGTCTAGGTCTATAATCTTCACTGTTTACCTAACATAAGCAAGGTTTTCAGTTTATCCTCTGATACATTTTGAGTATAACACAAATTAAACATAGACTGAATTTTAATTTGTATACACAACACACAGCTAGGTTAAAATAGGCTTTATAAAAATTGGTTGCTAGAAGCATCATCAAAAATGTAAAAGAAAACCTTCAGAGAAAACAAGACTACTTTGAACAGACTGAACACTTCAGCTGGTTTTTAACTATATGCTCAATGGTATGTTGTTTGCTATGCAAAGTAACTACCTATCAAACCTGTTCTACTGTTTGCTTGAAAAGAAATGCACCCGTTTTAGTGAATTGTTGATTGTTTTTTCAGATAAATGCTTGATGTCTTCATTCAGTGGAAGAAACATGACAGATTGTTTCATGTGCTAATATAAAAGGAAAAAACGTTTTAACACTTGATGTTTCGTCCTACCTTTATCTTGCTTAGCCTTGTGCAATTAGATTCACTTTGGTTAGACTTTGTGGAGTTGAAATCTTGAAATCTTATTTGTAAATACTGTTTTGTGGGGTGGAGGTCTCTTGTTTCATAATTCTGAGAACTAGCAAATAGCCAACACCTGATCTGAGTAAGCAAGGTGGCTTGGCATAGAAGATAAGGTTACAGAGGTACAATCAGGGATTTATATATAAGTAGTAGAATTTAGAGATCTTACTAGAAGTCACAGTAATCAGACTAATATCAGACTAAGGTGGTCAAGGGCAGTGTACATAGTAGGTATGGCGTCTAACCAGCAACTGTAATCCAAGTTTCTCTTAGATATAAGGGATCATTTACACTGATGACTTTAACAGTGCGTGTTATCTTATAATAAGCAATTGTTCACAGTTGTTTGGGGTCAATGTGAATAATATTTTTTGAACAGAACCCTAGGTCGTAAATTTTTATTGTAGAATCATTATGTTCAGGAGTTTCAAGAATTGGTACATCATAAGGCTGCAGGTGCATGGCCAGAGGTTGCATAAGTTATGCTGCTAACATTACAAAATCTGAAATCCTGTTCAGCAATTCCCAACTGGACTTCATGGACCTGTTTTTAATATCCATACTTAAAACGGTGACATAATTTATTTCAAAACCATTTAAAAACAATTTTAAACTGTAAAGAAATAAATTGCAAGCCAGTGTAACTACACTGACTCTGAATATTCAGTGTCTGCCAGACTGAATTGCTGCTGTGTTGGAAGAGTACTAAAGTAAGAGGTGAGCAAGCATGTGTCATATAAAGGGGGGTTTAGAAGAAGCTTCATTAATATGCACATCCTTAATGGGCTATAAAAATTGGGATAGCACTAGCAGAATGCTTTCAGTACATCTCCGAGTACATTAACCAAACATTTAGCTTGTGTTGTCTGAATTTTGATGGGCTATACTTACCACAGGTCTATTATTAAGCCTGAACATTCTCCACAGGAGAGCTATTAATGCTCTCGCATCATTGAAAGCGAGGAGACCCATACTAGCAGGATTGCAGTAATGCATGTTTTCAACAAGAACACTAAAGCGTATTGTCAACTCTGAACAAGATTAATGAAGAAAGAAGCTAAAGTGTACCACTTGGACAAGATAACTGTCACATACTAAATAATAATGCAGACATCATTATCGGCATATTCTTGGACTAGGATCCAGATCAACTTTGCAAGGTAAAAGTAAGTAGAATGGAGCAAAAAGTACAATAGAATTAATACAATAGTTACATTCTATAGACAGTAAAATCAGGGACAGTTTAGTAAAATATACAGTCAATAGTAGTGAACAGATTTAAAATATAGGTGGCAGCAGTCCTAGTGTACGCAATAAGAGTAATGAAATAGGCATACAGTACAATCTTAGGATAAGGGGCTGATGTCAGATATGTAGACATTAATGAAGTACATACAGTGCAAAATGAAGCAGGTATACAATGCAGCTTCAAGATCAAGTGTCAGCATTGTAGACAGTACTCAGTTTTAGGGATCTAAGCATTGTGGAGTGTGTAATGTGTGCATATCTGCAAGTGTTATAATTAGTGATATAAAGCTGTCACTGAACTGTCGGAATGGGTCTGGATGTTTCTGTACTGTCGCTGGAGTGTAAAAAGTGGCTAGGGTGGCAGGGGTCTGAGAATTTGCTCTGTCTACTGCATCGCTGGTTGTAGAGGTCCTGGATGGCTGGCAGCTTCAATATAGTGATGCGCTGCACTGATGTGACTAGGGCTGAAACGATTATTCAAGTAACTCGAATGATTCGATTACAAAAAATGTTAGTTTAATGCGTCACCACAGTCCACCTGCATGGGGCGTGTGTGACCCGGGGAACATGCTATTTTTGCCGCAGGAAGTGCACACAGCTCAGAGCAGGAGACATGAATTAAAGCCCTGCGCGGGATTATTTTTTAAATCCCGCTCCCGCAGAATTTCTGACTATTCCCACCCGCTCCCACCCGCTCCCACCCGCTCCCACCCGCTCCCACCCGCTCCCA
>JBBJLR010000087.1:24119042-24131018 GCA_037577145.1 Brachypetersius gabonensis
GGTGGACCTTTGTAAAGTAAAAGAACTGAAGAAGTACCAAGGAGTGGGAAGACTTCCTGGAAGTGAAACCACAGGGGTCCTTTGCATCTGTGTTGGACTTTAAGTGCTTGTGTTACAAATAAACTGTCTCTCTGGAACTTAGTTGCGTGCTGCTGCATCTCTCCCCTTCAGACGACATGAAACAATGTCTGGTTTCATAACAATTTATGTCACATACTAAGGTCACTTATTTTGAGATTAAATTAGAATATGACACACATTTTACAAATATTATTTCACATGTCATGACCAATTATGATAAAACTGACATCCTTCATGACATTGTTAAGACAGTGCTACATAGCAGAGTTCAAGAAAAGTGTCTATTTGAGACTGCTGAATAACTCTGCAACAGCGTAGGTAAATTGCCTGCACATTTTCTTTTGGTGCACATTAACTTTCAAAACTTAGGTAAGCCTCACAGTGTAAAGTTATAAAAGCAAATACCTTTCAACTGACTATTCTTTTAAACTGTCTTTTGGAAAAAACAGATCCACAAATCCACAGAGAATATAGGCAAGCTTCAGGAACGTCATCTGACATGCTACATGGCAACCTGTAAGCTCACCCTGTCATTCATACGGTTAGACTGCGACCTCAGGTCTGAGAAATCAATCGCTGTCTCAGGGAGAGGCACCATACCTGCAAAATGAGTGTTATAATCTGTACATTACACATGCACACAGACACAAGACATTTCATGCTCCTCATTGTTCTATTTTTTATGTGATAGTAATGCTAATATTTTCCATCATAGCTACAGTACTAAACTCTACTCTGTACACACATATAAAAAAGCTGAGCTGTATTAACCTGCACTGAATACAAGATGTCGCCAAATAGGCCAAGCTATGCGAGATTATGTACTATTGCATATTTGTGAAGTAGAAAATAAGAAAAGAGTCAGAAGCACGCAAGCACCTATAACAGTACATTGGAAGAAGACAGCAATTTGCCAAAAGGAAAGTCCAGAGTAAGGTAGTACAAAGGATTGCAATTTTCATTAAGGAGCTGATTAATTTTCATGGACAATAACCTTAAATATGTAACGTTTCTATAAAATAAACACTGAGGTCAAGCAGCCCTGGGACAGATTTCTAGAATCTTTCCATGGACTGAGCTTGTTTTTCCTAGTCTGAAATTGATTTCTTCTTTTCAACTCTCTCTCCATGACACTACATTTTCCATCAAGTACTTTTTATACAACAGTTCTCTGATGGCACTGATTGGTTAAGAGGTGTTCCATGGTGTAATTTGTAAGAACAGCGAGTTTAGCAGCCGAAAGAAGAAGAAGAGGAAGCAGAAGAAGAAGAAGGAGAGCCTCTATTTTTGTTGTGCGGAAACAAAACCTTAGATAACTTATATCCCATTTCACACTGCAGCCTGTTTGGTCAAATTTTAAAGAAGAGTGTGACAGCAGCTCTGAATCAGAATCAGAAACAGAAAAGTTTACTGATCCCAGAGGAAACTACTTAAAGTCAAATTCTGCATCAAATTCTCAATCTGTCGTGGCCCTTACATAAACTTTTCAGTGGGCAGTTATGACAGCAGCACAACTTTGATGGTGAACAAACTGGGTCATTACATATGACACAGCACAAATGTGTGTTTAGTGTGTAGTTACTATTTACATCTATAGCATTTAGGTTACCAGGCCTGTAACCCTGCAATGAAGAACATTTCAGTAGGTTATTTACTAATGCACTGTTACATGCAAGGGCCTATTTCCATTATACAATGGTTCTGCATAAATTAAAGTTTTATTTTTCCTAGAACCACAGGTTAGGGAGCTTTATTTTTGAAGGTGTGTCAAGTCAAGGGCCACTTACCAGGGTCAGAGAATACTGCTTTTGAATGACATGCCAGAAGAAGTAATAAAATAACATTAAATAATGATCCATGAAGAGTGCACCATACACTGTGGAAGAAAGAAGAATAAAGGCTTGATTTCAGACAAGAAATCCATCCATCCGTTATCTGAACCATTTATCCCATCTAGGTTTGTGCTGGTCATCGAGAAACGTTCAGAGAAACGTTCTCGACAGATCGCAAATCCATCGCAGATCAGACACAGACCAACACATTCACACCTAGAGTTGATTATATATATCACACCCTAATTCAGGCTGAATAATATGGACAATATGTTGTGATTACAGGTTTTTCTGCAAATATATACACTTTTAACTTCTTTTAGAAAAATGACCTCAATAAAACTTCGAATCTTTTAAAAATAGGAATAAAACCTTTTTCTCTCCAATATTCCCTCCAATATAGTTACTACTAATTAGCTATATAAAATTAAAAACAACCTAAATTTTATAACCTAAACTGAATGTCTTTATGACAGGCTTTATCTCAGAGTGCACCGCATTTCTGGAGGGCAAATGTCTAGCACAGCTTGATAGTATCAAACAATCAAACAGCACAATTCTCTGGGGTAACCCTGGCATTTAATAAGGTGTGTTTAAGCAACTATGCTAGAAACAAGTTGTGCAGCCACGCTTAACTTGTTTCTAGCAGAGTTGCTTAAACACACCTTATTAATTTGAGAATCACTGTGCAAAGGACATGTTGCGGTAAATTCAATCTGACTGAGTATAGGCCAAATGGCATATGGCCTGTTATATTACATTATATTTTCTTCTAATATATTAGCTGTGAATGGTATAGTAACTTGCAGAAAATACTACACTAAGAATTATATATAATGTTATAATTTTAAGTATCTTATTTTAAATACAGTATATTACATATATTAAGTATATTAAATATCTTATCTGATCTGATATAGGATGAGTATTAAATACAGTAAATATTTACCTTTTGTGAATTGTGGGACAACCAGATTAGGACCTATTAATAAGAGTCTATATATAGAAATCACAGGTGTGGAATATAAATTTAAAAATAAAGCTGCAATTTTAACTTTGATATGCTTAACAAATTACATTAGCTTTTTGACTCAAACCTTTTCATATGTGAAAATGTTATGACACTAATACGCGTCTTGCCGATTAATCAGTCCGAGTCTAGTCACTATTTTATTATAGATTTTTTATATTATGTATAATTTTACATAATTTTATTATATTATTTATTACAGTATGTTCATCTTTACTACTGATACAAGCCACACTAGAACATCGCAGCCACTCGAAGTGTAGGTTAATGCTGCCATATATTACAGCTGAACAGAAGGGAGTGCGCTTACGGGGCAAGGTTCGCTCAAATTATATTAACAGATGGACAAAAGAGAGACTAAGTGAAGCCTAACCCCGCAGTAGAGTCTGTTTATAAAAAACAGCAGTGATGAAAAGTGATATGATACCGTATTGGTGGCGTCATGAGAGCAGCTAACGCCATCTTCACGGCCGGTGTAAACAGCGCATCAGTATAAAGCCTTACCTCCCGGAATATGCGGGAATCAGCACGTACTGAATAACCACGTAATCGGCGTAAAACACGCTAAAATAAGTCAAAACAAGGCAAACGAAACCGCAAGGGTCCCGTCGGCAGCGAAAAGACGCCATCTTCGGTTCCCCTGACTTCCGGGTGACATCATAGCAAAGCTGGTAGTGACGCAACTCGTTCCCTGCTTTCCTTTTATAGCAAATAAAATGTTTATACAAGCTGTAAGAGGAAAATTGTGGACCAGAAATGAGATGATAAATACAAACCTAATAGAATAATTACAAATAAAACAGAGGGTACAAACGGATAGTTTGAATAAAATAGTATGTACTTTTTTGAGGATGGTGAAACTAAGTTACATGTCCTTTATAAACATTTATGAATTCTTATTTGTTAATAGAAAAATTACTTGATTATTGATTGAAAAATCAATTTATAAAGCACTACTTAATATTGTTACATGTATATACTTCACATTTTATTAGAACATGTACAATTGAAGTTTCAGGACTTATATTCATCATTATAAGTGTATGAATTAGCTTGAAAGAAAATGGACTTTTTTGTAGACAAGAAATTGTCATGCATTTTCCTTAGTATATTAAACAATTTGGGCAAGTAAGATCAAAAAATGCACATGGCTAAGAAAGGTCAATCCAACGAGCCCGCCTGACTACTCCAAAATGATTAATGCATCTTAATCATATAGCATTACGCACTAGATATAATCAGAAACACTACTGCCAGGTAAAGTATTTTGTTCTTCTATTCTACAACTAAGGAGAAAGTGAAACATTCTTATTCTCCTGTATGCCCTGTACACATAAAAAAAATCTTTGAATCTCAGAATTCTGAACACTACAGTTTTTGCAATCATAAAAGCTTTAAAAATTTACATTCAATCCCCAGAGAAAACTATGTACCAAATACTGGGAAAAGTAAAACCTTTGGCCTGGTTTCATAGTATAATAGGGTTCTGACACAAACATATACTCATGGAAAGATAAGCATGTTTTTATTTTTTCCAATCACAGAACAACCAGTTTTTCATTAAGAGCAATTTGAGCTTGGGTGAGATTTGCCAGGTATGTCACCATCAGTAAGTCCTGTGAGAAACAGAGTAAAAATGTAAGCAAAGCCAACATGCCAAAATTAACTACATGACAAGGCAAGTGATGAAACAATATGAAGCGTCACTCACATTAATGTTGGAATTGAGCATACTCTCAAAGTCCTCCGCAGAGATTTTGGGCACTTTGTTGACCAGGTCCATTAGATATCGGCCTACGCTGTTATCTGCCATCACCTTGCCAGACTGGGGGTGGAGAAACAAGAGGACTACATTCAGAGTTACAGTTGCATACAAATTGTACATTTCAATTCATGTCTAAGTCAGCTAACAAAGGCCTCAGCATTATTTGCCATCTGAAAATTTAGTCTAGAAATACTTACCAGGACATCTTCTATGTATGAAAGAACTGTGGTCAGCATTTCCTGTATGCGTCCTGCTGCACTGCCAACCTGGGCCAAATCTGAGGTCAAGCCATTGGTGCGACAGGGAGATGCACGAGTCCTTTGTAGGAGATCAACTTAAATGATGCAAGAAACAACAGGTTTAAAAAAAAAAAACAAAAAAAAAACAAAGTTACTACTGTATGGCTGTGTAAGTTTGAATATGCAAATAATATTGACTGAACCCAGCAGATATCAGCAGATATGTACCATTAGGTTAAACAATGGTTAACAGAAATAACAGCCCTGCTTGAAAATGTCAGCAATAAATTCTACACATAAGATGCAGTGACTAACCTCCAATGCGCTCTGTGTCGTAGTATACATACTTCACCGTTAGGGGTGTGAACATCACACCAACAGTCTTCCCTGGAACACCCATCTGTGCACTGAGAAATAAATCAATACACAACAATCAATAATCCAAGAGAATATTAAAGGAATGCAGCTCTAGGTGGACAGATGGACAAGCAGGCTGACCTGACATAAGCACGAATGTTCATTTTGTTGCTTTGCAGCGCTGTATCCACAGTGAGATGGATAGGATTCTGAGCTTCCCGGCTGTAATACTCATGAATTAGAACAGAGTGCTCTGTGATATCATATCCTGTGGCATACCTGGGACACACAGGCAAATAAAACATAAATCAAAGTAAACATTAAAAATGATTAAATCAAATTAAGTTAATAATATTGCTTTGAAAATGAGTAATAGATACCTACCAGCCAATGATTACTTCACTGGGGGAAACTTTCTTATGAAGCTCGTACATGTTCTTTGCGAACTCCATGTCCACTGCCACCTACAAAATTTTGAAGAGAAAAAAATCACATTTGAACTTCTGGAACCCAGTCTTAGAAACAGAAAACCCAAAATCAAATGGCAATCAAGCCTCCGACGTTCCTATATTCTCTTTAGTGATCATGATAAAGCTTTTGCCTGCATAAAATCAACTTGACTGAGACCTCATAACAAGTAACAAGTGAGGAAGCTGAGGAAGTCAAATGAGCAGAACATTTTTATTCCAACTATAACAATGTTTATTTTAGACATAACATATGGAACCAAAAACATACCTCAACGAACCCAAGTTCGATAATAACCATTTATAATATAAATCAAAAAGTGAAATGTTTAGAAAAAAGCGGTCACGCTTGGAGCCGTAACGGTAGACATAGCAACCACGAAAGCTAAGCTAAGTTTACGGTATTCCCTTACCTCATCTTCTGACTCGTTGTGAGGAACCGAAAAGCAGTTTGTGACCTCAACTGAGTGTTTGTCGATGGTTCCTGCGTACAGGAAAAAAGGTTTGGTTTATTAAGGCTTAATGATTAAGTATATGTATACAAATCTGTGTGATTGTACTCTGAGCATATGTTATGCGCGCTAGCCGAGAGAACACGCCAGACGAAGCGAGATCCCTTTTCTATGTCCGATTAAACTTCCAATTTGAATGAAGTTATCCAGAGGAATTTAAAATTCTCACCCAGTAAAGTGCCGATCACGCGACTCGCACCCTCATTCCTTCGCTCGTATGAGTCCGCGATAGACGCGAGAACCACCGGGTGGATCTTCACAACGGGGCCGTGGACCGCCATGCTTAACAAAGGAAGTGACTGCAGCCGGGAACCAGACCAAAATCCCGACAAAATAACGCGCTGCTGCCCCGTGTGGTAGTCTCCTCGGGCAATTTCGGCGTGGACATCTCCACGGATATCAGTTTAATCCAAATAAAATCATATTTATTTATTAACGAATGCCCTAAATCTATTAAATAAATAAAGAATTAAGAAAATTGACAAAAAATATATTATATTGTAATATTGAAATTTCTACTTTAACATATGGGTTCAAACGTTTGCATACCGTACACTATTTAGTTGTGAAATAAGTGGATAATGGTTTCCATTTACTTTCCATTTCCATTTACGTGCTTAAATAAAACTTTGGCGAACTTTTACTTCACTAAGTGTTTTAAATGATTATACTTTTACTTATGCTGATGTTTATTTTGGAGGAAATAAATTACTTGTTTGCATTGATTTTATATTATTAATTCATCCATTAACTGGGAGATGAATATACAAGCTGAATCACCTTTTAAAAATAAGTTGTTTCAGCTTGAAAGGTTCATCTCCTGTTTTCTTGTTGCTTATTTTAGAGTTTTGGTTTCATTTAATTTTAATTTTATGTGTTTTACTTAATTTTATCTGAAAGAGAAGACACGTGACTATCTGTGATAATCTGACTTAAAATATTTTTGCAAAATAGATTGACAGGATGGGATAACAGTTGGAAGTTTCATGTGCTCAAATTAATTTGACTTGACCTGAACAAGTTAGCTTCAGAGGATTGCTATGATAATTCAAGGATTGCCGGCAAGTCTGAATGAAAAGTTGGCTCGCTAACCCAGAAATCTGCTTCACAGTACTTGCCTCAGGCTTTCTGCTCCAAGTCCAGCATTACATTTAGGATTTTGGTGGAAATCTGGAATAAACACATCAAGTGTCAAGTTTAGATATTTATTAAGCTTTGATTCAAAGGGTCAGGAAGCAAGATGTTTTCCTGGTGCTGCAGACTGACAAAGAACAGTCCGAACACATAGCTTCTTACCAAAGCAAAAGCGTAGATTGTTATGCAATTTGTTGTTTCACTTCCTCCAACTTCCTGTTACCTTCTGGTCACAGAACAGCCAGTTATGGTCATGCCTACAACTCAGAATCAGAATCAACACACGTAAAAAACATTTAAATACTCAACCTGTGTCAGCAACTTCTTTCCAAATTTAGTGTTACACAGCAAATGTTAGTGTTAAATCAAAAATGGTAGTCAAATTTAACACTATCTCTAAAGTTCTTTTAACTCTTTGAATAGTCTTACTTTTTCAACACTGAAAATTAGTTAAAACAACTCAACAAATAGTTAAATTTAACTCCTCCATAAAAATAACACTGGTTTAAAGTGCAAAGTTTCAATATTATGAGTGTAAAATTAACTCATTCTTGTCCAACTCGATTGTGGAGTATTAGTGTAAATCTTAGTGTTAAATCAACAATGACAGAGTAAAGTGTTAGTTTCCAAAAAATGGTGAATCAGCAGTCAGTGTTTCATCTTCCTGTACATTTGTCATGTCACATCAGCATGGTTTACACTTAGTGAAACAGTCATTTGCACAATAACCTCAGGATCACAGGAAATATTGGGCTCTGTATGTGGCTGGAGCAGCTCAATATGACCCCCCTCCACTGCGACACAACACATGAAATGGAATGTCACAACTGCACAAATTTGCACACTGTACAGAGTGATTGTGGTATTACCCTGGACATGGTCCAGGGCTGGAGAAAGGCTGGAGATTCCTGCACCACCTGGATCCGACTGTACACCTCCCTCTATTGTTGGCTAATGCCAATTCCTCTGCAGGCATGAAAGATTCTTTACATCTTTTGCAGATAAGTTTGCTTCACACTGCTATTGTAACTGAAATGTTAATACAGTTTTTGTTAACACAGGATTACATACTGAGTAATCTCCCAGTAATAGCACTATAGGGGGTATTACATTAATTAAAAGACCCTCCTCTGACATATGACCTCTACATCTATTTAAAGTGTTTTAATAATTTTCATTTGATATTTAAATAGTCTAATAAATAATACTATCTGAGATCAAAAGTTCAATTACACAACTGCCTCCATCCATTATGAACCCAGAAGGAATGGGATATATGTTCTCTGCTGTCAAAAAGCATTATGCACATAACTCAAATTCAACATTTTATTTTGAACTGTGCGGACAGCAAAGTCAATGTTACATTTTGTAATGCAAAACGTATCATGTAATGTACTTTTAACTAACAAAAATGTTACTTGTGTTTTGAGTATGGAGTTTGTTTTAGTGACATTTTAAAATAAAATTGCTAAAAGTTCACAACTTCTGAGTAAAACATTTTTGTTTGCGTTGTTCCTTTAACAAAACATATCAGTTAATTACAAGTGGTGCAACCTCTAAGACAAAAGCAGGAGAGTCAGAAGTGTGTCATATCTAGTTGAGTGCAAGTCCAATTATTTAAGGTGGGAGTAGCATGCAATAAAATGTCTTCTCAGTTTTTTGCATAAAGCCCACAAAGCATTTTCTAATTAGCTGAAATATTGAATCTGGTGTACTGAATCTGAAAATCAATGAACAGTGTCCAGTAACCCTTATGGACAAGAAATCTGTGCTTACTTGATGATTTATTGCCTGAAGTGGTACCCTCATCACAATGGATGCTAGATAAGCAGGAACATGGTCATATGAATGGTGCAGGTTGGAGATGGACAAAATGAAGCAGGGGTGAAACTTATTTTTGTTGCATTCATGAAACTAATTTTATTAGATCTTTTACCTCAAGAGAATGCTTATTTCAGCAATTTCACATTGCTTGCAGTTTCAAAGATCTGAACATTATGCTCATGGATATCCTTCACCCCTTTGCCATTCAAGCCAAGGCTAGTATAACAAAGGAGTCCTATACCACATCATAAATCAAATCTATGCCACCTTAATAAATATCTGAATGGTCTAAATGTAGAGCAGGCTGAGAGAAATTTTGTGGTGTATTTTACAGAAATGGACTGGGGACTTGGTCAAAATGCTAAAGTAAACAAACAACTGTTCACATAGCAACATGAAACCACTGACTTGCCAGTTATTTACAAAAGGCTTAACCGCTGTCCGGGAAACCGACCCTGTGTGTTTACCTGCTGAGTTTAAACTGTGTCTATCAAAATGAGAAAGACATAGTATTTTAAACGTATGTGTAATTAGAGGTCCATTCTTATATTCTTATTATATTTTATTAAGAATGGTAAAAAAAGTTTCAGTGCTTAAAATTTTGGTGCATGCCTATGGAATTTTCCAATTTAACCGAGATGTATTTTCTGATGTCACATTTTGTTATATCGCAAAAGAAATATATAAAAGGGGGCTATTCTTGCATCTCAGTTTCCCACGTGTACTGGGGACTGCATATTAACATTCTGAAACTTTACAAGTGTTTATATACTACATCACACACAAGTGTTTTTATCATTATTATCCAACAATACGTATTCAACTATTTGTATAAAAGCCTAACTTCTTATATTTAGTTGTCATCAGCTATTAATATATGGCCCGTTTTTAAAGATGCCAAGGTTTAAGGTTTTTTTGTAGACTTCTATTATGAAGTGAGTGACGGTGTTTCTTGTTTGGTATTACTCACAGCTGGGTTTTGTTAGAGTTAAGTGTTTGTATTTGTTTATTGGTTGTGGGCTTTTGTGTTTCATGTATTTAAGGATTTCAGTTCAAGCGCCATCTGGATCCACCTTCTTACTGGGTGAGAGTGTTTTGTTGATGTTCTTTAAGTGTATGCAAGGCCTAATGCTTATTTTGTTTATCTTGTGTTTATAAATAAAGAATAATGGATATCTACAACTGGGGGTATTCCACAAAACTGGATTAAGGGAAAGTCTGGCATATTTAAAAAATTCTCTCTTATTTAAGTGGGAGTTTCATCAACATGGTTTAAAAGTCCCCACTGTGTTTCTATAGTAACTTACAGGGGAGAATAAGTCTGGTCCGGACAAGTCTGGTCCTATACTACGAAGAAAAAAGAAAAACCAGCAGATGAGTTGGCATTGGCCAACAGTAGATAAAGGCTGATTATGGAGGGGTAGAGGGAGGCGTTCAGTTGGACCCAGGTGGCAGGAATAGACCAGCAGCTTAAGTGGGTGAGAAAACAACTGAAAATCTGTCAGAGACAGGGGCAGGAAATGTGAGATGCCCTTTGATAGTACATTAATGCCAATATGGATTAAGGATGAGGCTAACAAAATACAAATGACCATGTTCAGGACACAGCCTGTTGTAACTTGTATAATTATGCATGTGACAAATAAAGAATCCTGAATCATCACCAATAATGTGGATCCAATAACAGGAAATCCAATAAGTGGGGAAATTGTGTTCAGTTTAAGCCTCACTTTGCCTTTTGATAAAAATAAAACAATTTAATAAAAATTACAGTAAAGAATCTCTAAAACGCTCACCCTGCGGAGAGAGCCAATCACAACTTGCGGGGGGGCGGGTTCACACTTAAGTGCGAGTGAAGTGAGAACATATTCTGGTCGGATCATGATAAACCCACTGCATAAGTTGCCATAGCAACATCCTCGTGATAAACCTGTTCACCTTTCATAGTATGGGTTAGTAATGAAGTTACGCCTCACGTGACCAAGTTACTCTCGAACTTGGTGTGATAAGCCAGAAATCGCGCTTCTCAGTACAGGCCCCAGGTAAAGTTCTTGCTTAGTCTAGCTTTGTCACAAAGAATGTCGGACAGAGAGATCGTTCAGTCATGAGAATTGCTATCACTACTCATTAAAGAAGGACTATAAACGTCTTAGCATTTTCACTGCATTAAAATATTAAATACTTGTAGTACTGCAAATGTCAAACAATAAATGCAGCATACGAAATCAGAAATAAAAATATATTCCAATAATAAGAACATAAAGCATAACTTTATTATTTAAAATATAGCATTTAAAAGTATTATTAGTGGATTGTCTAGTGGCTAGGGTGTTGGTCGCGGAATGAAAATGTTGGGAGTTCGAATCCCAACTGCTAATATCACCACTGCTCCCCTGCGCTCCTCGATGGTGGCAGCCCAATGCTTCACTTGGTGAATAGGTTAAAATGCAGAGAAACAATTTTACATTGTTCACATTGTGCTGTGGTGTGACTATAATGTAGGGCTGAAACGATTATTTGAGTAACTCGAATGATTCGATTACAAAAAATGTTCGAGGCAAATTCTTTGCCTCAGGCTTCATTTAATGCGTCACCACAGTCCACCTGCAGAGGCCGCGTGTGACCCGGGGAACATGCTATTTTTGCCACAGGGAGTCGGGGTTTTTTGCACCAAAGAAGAGCACACAGCTCAGAGCAGGAGATATGAAGTAAAGCCCTGCGCGGGACTATTTTTT